>JASDQU010509315.1:8030-38306 GCA_032191745.1 Picea mariana | reverse complement strand
TAGAACCCCCCCCAATACCAGTTACCACTCTAGAGGGGTCCGAAATACCACTTTCCCCAAAATAAAAAAACTGTTTTTTTTCACAGTTTTGAACACTTGTTTTCCAAGAGATATTCTAGGCAAACCAGAACAAATGTTGAAAAACCAAGAGAGGTTTTTCTCCGCAATGGGGTAAATAACAATAAACTCTCTCAATTTTTTCATAGGTATCATGAATTGGGAGAATCAAAGCCATCTTTGTGAACTATTTTTTAGGTTTCCAATTTTCTTGAGTTTGTCATGTTTTTGTGGTAGATGTTTTGGAAAGCTGGAGATGAATTTGGAAAACCAAAGAAAGGTTTTTATTCAAAACAAGCTCATCTACAAAAATCTCCCCCATGTTTTACACGAACATCTCATATTGGGAGAAATAAATACTTCACGAGACCCTATTTTTCAGAAATTCAAGAGGCATAAAGTCTAAGGATAGATGGAAAAGAGGTCGTATTCAAAGGCACATATCACCCATAGATCCCATAAAAGTAGTGATGGATCTCTGAATGAATCTCAATGATATCCATATCTTTGTAATCCAAAATCGAATTGGTTTATATTTTCCTAAATTCAATCCTTCTCATTAATGACAAGATCATTGTAAATAATTTATAAATACTTCTAATTTCGAAGTATCAGGGGTTAATCAGTTGGAACCGGTTGAGGAAAACATTGCTCGCTATTGTAATCAGTCCATAGAGCCACAATCTATCAACTTTAGTAATACAAATATAACAGTTGCAAGATTCTTGTGTCACTCATGTTGGTGAAGTGTTTCTCACTGTAATTATGTTTTCTCTGTTTTCATATGTGTTTCTTTTCTCTATTTTTTTAAAGAGAATTAAGTTTAGGATTTGTTTTAAAAGACCCTCTTCCAGTTCAAATAAATATCAATGTTTTCCACTTGAAGGTTAAATCCATGATTCTCAATTGCCATGTTATAACTTGATCCACCCATTAATCCTTCCTAATCATTCATCAAATTTTAAAGGATCCAACAAAGTACCTACCTTGCCCTATAATTTTTCCTGTAGAACCTGCCTTTATTGAATTAGATCTCTTTGAATCCATTGCTTAATGGCCTTCCTTTCTTGGTCTGACCAAAAATATAAAAAACCAAACCCCGTACTCTTATAACTAGCCTAACGTCCAATCCAAACAAAATTAAATCAGACAGAGATATCCCTCTCTGAGTCTTGGAGGGCTAGATCCTTGACTCCAAAGTGGTTTTGATGTTACCTCTGTGATTGCCTCCACATCCTTGGGAAAATTACAGAGTGCTAACACCTTTCATTTCCTTTCCTTTAATTGTTTTTCCTTTCTTTTCCTTGCCTTTAGTTAGAGCTATACCTGACCTATACCATGACCTAGAACTAGACCTAGACTTAGACCATGAGCTAGACCTACATCTAGACCATGACCTAGGCCTAGACCTATACCATGGCCTAGAATTATACCTAGACATAAACCTATAACTAGACCAAGACCTTTCATTTCCTTTCCTTACCTTGCATTTCATTTCCTTTCCTTTCCATGTCTTGCCTTTCATTTCCTTTCCTTGTAATTTCCTTTCCTTGCCATTTCCTTGTCTTGCATTGCCCTTCCTTGCACTTCCTTTCCTTTCCTTGCATTGTCTTGACTTATACCTAGACCATGAATTAGACCATGACCATGAACTGGACCTAGAACATGACCTAGACCTAGAACATGACCTAGACCTAGATCATGACCTATACCTAATCCATGACCAAGATGTAGACCTATACCATGACCTAGACCTAGACCATGACCTATACCTAGACATAGACATAGAACTAGAACTTTCCTTGCTATGTTTATCCTATATTTGCATTTCATTGCATTGCCTTTCCTTTCCTTGCCTTGCCATTGACTTTCCTTGCCTTGCCTTGACTTTCCTTGCATTTCCTTGTCTTGCATTTCCTTTCCTTGAATTAGATAGAGACCATGACCTAGACCACAACCTAGACCTAGACCCAGACCTACACCATGTTTTAGGCACCTAACCATCCTAACCCATCCCTATGATAGAATAATATGTTTTATATGCAATAAAGGTCGACATTTGTAAATAAGGCCTATATAATAATGTGAACAAGTAAATTTTAAGAATAATTAATAGAAGCTTTTGTTTCTTGAAACATATTCCTCTAAAATGTTCTTTAGAAGATAGAATTAGTATAAATAGAAGTAGAAGGCATGGGAAAGTATTGTCCTGAGAATTATTGTAACATAGAATTTATTTTCTCTAGGTTTCCTCCTCAAAGAGGCAAATGAACATTGTTTTAATTTAATAAATGTATTATTGTTGGTGTTGTCATTCTAATTATTTTGTTGTTTCACTAGTATTTGATGTAATATTTGTGTTTATTCTTATTAAAATAAATTTGGTACCTTACAAGTGGTATCAAATCACTTTCCTCTGTGAAAATTGTGTGAGTGTTATTTCAGGGTGGAGACGTGTATTGCTAAAATATTTAAAGCACATATAATTTTCATTCAGTGGGTAAAAATGTGTGTAGGGAGGCATACACATAGAAAATATAGATGGATCCAATATGTTACTCAAAAAAAAAGTTTCACCTTGTTGCGAACCTATGTAACCCATGTTGGTACCCCTTCGGGTAGTACCACATTAGATAGAACCCGTACACAACCATCACTCCCATGTACCATCAGGTATATCAATAGCCCCCCTAGGTCTCCTGAAACTAGATATAGATAAGTTGAGCGACCACCTGACTACTATAGTGAAACCAAGAAAAACACTAAAAAGGATACTCTCTATTACCTGGGTAATCCAATAGTATGACTAAGGGTACAATCGATCCTCTGTAGTTGGTTCCATGATATATTTGGCCAAGTACTACTGTTCGACCCTAAATGTATATTAAAGAGATATAGCAAAGGGAAAAAAATTGTCTATAGGAACCCTAAAAACCCTAATCCTTGGGAAAGAAACATAATAGAAAAGGAATAAAAAGGATATATTTATGTGCAACCCTGACTCTTGCATTCTGCTTGTGAAATTCCTACACAATTTTCCCCATAAAAAAATTGAGTATTTCATCATTGTAGTATTCTTCAGGATGGAGTATAAATTTGCAAGAGTAAAAATAAAAAGAGTATAGTGGTCTCTCCGACACACTTATTTGGGAAATATCTCATTTGATTACCCTCTTCACCCTGATCACTATGGTACATATCACTTATAAGATTTTTTTTCTATGGACCCACTAACCCTTCCTAACAACCTTATTTGGTATCTATCCCATTGAATTACTCCCTTTTCATTGATATTTATGGAATCCTTCACTATTAACTCATTTTTTGTGTGGACCCACCTACCCCTTTCCCTCCCCAATGTCCCACACCTGCAACTAAGACTTTGATAAACACATCTCTTCCTTGGACAAAGTCAATGAGAAAACTAGGAACGATATCTCAGACATTAATTCCAACATTTCTACCATAAATTACCAACTCATCAAACTAGAATAGCTTGCAACAATAGTGACCCACTTGAACACAATGTGTCAACAATCCCAAGAAGCAGTGAATAACTTGACTGCAATGTTTAAGAAATCCCAAGATCCTCTCTCTTCTACACCACCTTATAACTTAGAAGTAACTTAATCCTCCCATTCCACATCCTTTCATTCCGACCAATTTTAGTGTGACCTATGTATTCCTAGAGTGGAGGTGAACAAATTTGATGTCTTCGATCCCATAAGATGGGTCACCCAAATGGAACAATATTTCTCTTTGCATGGAACTATTGATGTGTTGGCCAAAATATGTCATGGTGTTCTCTATTTGGATCTTGAATGTTGGGAATGGTGGAAATGGTGTAAAAATCCACGCTAAGGGTATGTGGCTTGGAAATAGTTTGTTGTGGAGCGTTATGAATGGTTTGACACCGACACCCATGATTTAGGTTGTTTGACGAAGTTGAAATAGTCTATCACAATGGAATACTTTATAGTTTCCTTTGAGAACTTGGATTTCCTCACGGAGGTCATTTTAGATGGACTTTTGAGGAAATGCTTTATCAGTGGCCTAAATAATGAAATATGTGCCCACATCCTAATGAGTCACCCCTAAACTTGATTGGAAGCTACTAAATGAACTAAGGAAGAAAAAATAGGTTGTCTCCTCCCAAACTAAAAAACCCTCCTTTATTCCTTACCTTAAACCCATAAATCCCACCCCTCCTACCACTCCACTCAATATCCAAAAATTAACTTAGGCAAAAATGATTGAATGAAAATTCAAGGGTATTTTCAAATAATTGTGATAACAAATATTTTTGGGGCCACAAGTGTAAGAAAAAATATATTTTATGGCCATTTATGATGACTATTCTGAAGAAGAGGCATAGGATTCCCATGTGGTAGAGCTACATGAGATAGTTGATCTTACTTCTCTCTTTGATCCACCAAAATTTGAACAAGTAATTTCACTGAATGACTTCACTTGCTTCTCTACTCCCCAAAACCTCAAGTTAATTGACTACATTAAGAATCAAAAGGTCATGATCTTAGTTGATAATGGAAACACCAATAATTTTATTCATCACCACATTATCCAATAAACTAATTGCTATATCTATGCAGGAAATAATTTTCAAAGCATGATTTCCAATGGTGATAACATGAAAAGTAGGGGGCGTTGGGAAAATTTGTGCCTTCAAACTGGTCAGTACCACTTGAAATATCACATTTTCTATCGACATTGGAGATTGTGACATTTTTCTTAGCGTCAAATGGTTATTCACTCTCGGCCCCATCGTCATGAATTTTAAGGAATTAACCATATAATTCCAACAGGAGGGACAACACTATAACTTCTAAGGAATCACAACATTCTCCTATGACATCATCAATTCCCATCAAATGAAAACGCTCCTAAAAAAGGGTCATGTTGGCATTATTTCCCAACTCCATTCCATTCAAATAGTTCAGAAATCCATTGTGCATCCTGACCTCCAATCTATACTTTCCCAACACCAAGCTATTTTTAACACTCCCTATATAATTCCCCCTTCCCCTATAATTCATTATCATTCCATTCCTCTAGTCCTGAAAATTTTTCCTCCCAATTTTCATGCTTATCTTCACCCCCTTTATTAGAAGAATGAAATCGAGAAAATTGTTCAATAATTGCTCGAAGCGAGTGTTATCCGTCCTATTACCAACCCCTATTCTTGTCTTATGGTCATGGTACTCAAGAATGAAGGAACTTGGTTCATGCGTCCTGACTTTTGCTCCCTAAAAAAAATCACCATCAAATACTAATTTCCCATTCTTGTCATTGATGATTTGTTGGATGAATTGAGTGGTGCTCAATACTTTACTAAACTTGATCTCCATTCTAGCTACCACCAGATATGTGTGAAAGAGGAATACATTCCTAAGACTGCATTTAGAACTCATGAGGGTCACTATGATTTCTTTGTCATTCCCTTTTTCCTATGTAATGCTCCCTCCACTTTCCAAAGTCTCATGAATCATGTCTTCTATCCTCTCCTCCATCATTTTTTATTAGTTTTCTTTGATGATATTCTCATCTGTAGTAAAACTTGGAAATCCCATCTCTCCCATGTGTCTCAAGTTCTTCATATACTCTCACAACACAAACCTTTCCTCAAATAGTCTAAATATTCTTTTGGAGCACCAGAACTAGAGTACCTGGGTCATATTGTCATAAAGGATGGCATATGGGTGGAGCCTAATAAAATTGAAGCTATGCAGGACTGGAGTCACCCTAAAAATCTTAAGATATTGCATGTTTTTCTTGGTTTAATGAGATATTATCGAAATTTTGTTCAAATTATGGAAACATTGTATCACCTCTCACTACTCTCCTTAAAAATAATGATTTCACTTGGACTCCAGTAGCTCATCAATCCTTCCAAGCATTGAAAGAGACTATGTGCACGATCCCTGTCTTGGAACTCCTCGACTTCACCAAGACTTTTGCCTTGGAATGTAATGCTTCAAGGAAAGGAATTGGCATAGTCCTCATGCAAGATGATAGACCTTTGGATTTCACTAGCCAAAAAAATCAGAGAGAAATTTGGGCCAATCAATCTAAGAAAATGAAATGTTTTCTATTCTACATGCAATGGATCTCTAGAGTCCTTATCTATTGGGAAAATCATTCCAAAATTAAAATTGATCATCAAATCCTTAAGTATTTTATGGAAAAATGAATTTCATCCCCTGAGAAACAAAAATGGGTGACCAAGCTATCTGGATATGATCACGAGATCATTTACAAGAAGGGAAAATAAACTTTGGTTCTTGACACTCTTTCTTGGAAGTATGAAGAAGAAGGTTCAATATTTTCCTTCTCCTTCATTATACCATATTATCTCCAAGATAATTTCCAGGAATGGATGCAAGAACCAAATTTTTTTTTCTTGATCCCATAATTGCAACACCATTATCAACCTCCTTGAGGAAACTCTTGGAACAATGAAGAGATTCCATGCAAAGTTCATATGTATTTAAGAAAATAGTCACAACTTAAATACACAGTTCTTTCTGAGTTTCATGCTTGACCCACAGCCGAGAATTCAAGATTTACCAAAACCTATGAATGGGTAAAATGTTATTTTTTATGTGAAGGTATGAAATAGAATATCTACACCTCTGTGGCTGAATGTGATACATGTGAAGGATATAAACATGAAACTATCAAGACTCCAGGGACACTCCAACTACTCCTAATTCCACCTACTATTTGGACAAATATTTCTATGGACTTCATGGTTGTCTTACCTAAAGACAATAAGACCGCCATCATGGCGGTAGTAGACCGTATATCCAAATATGCTCATTTTTATGCTCTTCAACACCCATTCACCTCATCAACAATGGATCATTTTTTTTATGGATACTATCTTAAAACTCCATGGCCTACCTCATTATATTGTCTTTGACTGTGATACAAATTTCACCAACAATTTTTAGCAAGAATTTTTTAGGGTCTAAGGAACCCAATTGCATCTCAACATCACCTATTACCCACATATTAATGGAAAAACTAAAGCTATCAATAAATGTTTGGAAACCTATTTTTGGTGTTTTTCATCTGACTGAGAAACTTAGTGGGCTCACTGGTTACCCCTCACTGAATGTTGGTACAACACATTGTTGATTAATTGGGTTGGTTTTCATTGATTCCAACCCTTGAAGAAAGTTTGGTAGAAAATTTCGATAGCACAAAGGTTTGGGTAATGGACCCATGTTTTTTTGATGTATAATGGTATGCGTTTTGATATATTTGCAGGAAACACTATTCTAGATGGATAGTACATGTCATGCCATTTCCATTGGTATGTGGAACGTCACATAACTCCTCATGGTTAGAGAGTTATGGCCATGTGAAGTTGGAGAACCCTCATGAGTTATCTAGAAGCCCCAAAAGGTCAAAGTAGTCAAAGTGGTTGCAAAGAAGAGATTATTTAAATAATAAAGTGAAGTGATGAGTGTACTATAAGTCAAATCGGATACAAAATAAATTATTTAAATAAAGTTAATGGAGAAATTACTGAGTGGATAAGTGGTTAGAAGTGGGTTAGCCCTAAAATAAGGAAAGTGTGTTACGCTGGTTAGAAGGCAATTTAAATAATAAAGTGAAGTGATGAGTGTACTATAAGTCAAAGTGGATACAAAATAAATTATTTAAATAATAAAGTTAATGGAGAAATTACTAAGTGGACAAGTGGTTAGAAGTGGGTTAGCCCTAAAAGAAGGAAAGTGGATTAAGATGGTTAGAAGGTAATCCCTTGAGGAAGCTACATGAAAGTATAAATAAGAGGCAAGGCTCTCTCATTTTAATTACAATTGAGGATATTGAATATCTACAAGTAAATGAGGTAACCAAAGGATATCTAAGCCTAATTTCAGAGGGAATGTGAAGTAAAGAAGGTCAAAATTCAAGGGAGGATAAATTCTTTTGATGATGCTTTCTAAGGTATGCTATTTATAGGTCATCTCACCATTTTCGCAATATTTTTTTTTTTATAGAATGATTCAAACCGTAAAAGTGGGAGGTCGTTGAGGAAACATATCCAAGTATCTTTAATAAGCATTTCATATTGTGGGTCATTGTATTTTTGGAGTTACACTCTGTGGAAAATAGGTTTTGTGGCTAGTCTTGAAACTAGTCTAAACAGGTGTTTCGGGTAAAAACGTCATAACGTTTTCATAACAGATCCAAATTCAGTAATACCAAATGTATTGGTTAGAGTACAGTATGTATTATTGTTTTTACCATGTTCATAAACACACAACAAATATTCCATGGGGGGAACTCTCTACAAGTTCACTCTCTAGAATAATCCATAATTCAACAAGGTGTGCCATTTTTGCTATAACTACTTTTCTGAGAGGTTCCAAGTAGTGAAGTCTGGAGGAATTGCATCAAAGACACTGAAGAATATTGTGCACCATTTTTAGATATTTATTCATTACAAGTACATAGTTATGATTATTTCAAGTTAGGGTTGTTGACTAATCCAAAATTAGTCATGTGAGACTAAAGTAAAGTTTGATGAAAAGGCTAGTCTCTTGTTGTTAAAGTTAAGGAAGTTTGTAGGTATGTGATCATATACACCAGGTATTTTACAGACATACAAATCAGACTTGGATGATAAAATTGATGAGGACTTTTTGGTTGAGGTATGTTACAGATAGAGGTTGTATAACAATGAGGTTGTGGCACATGGTTTGATGTAATCGTTTATGGTATTTGGTTGCTAGAGATATTTTTTTTGGTTATATTGGTATATATATTTGGTATATGGTTGAGATACATGTTGGGTACATGGTTGAGACAAGTAGTTGATGAGTTGGCACATACATGATGTGTATAGTGGATGATGTTGGTACATCTTGATGAGTCATATTTGATGAGTAGTTGATGCATGATTGGTACAAACTTGGTACATGGTTGGAGGCACTTGTTAGTAGTATTGTTGACACATGGTTTATGGATGATGTAACATACTTGTCTTGGTATATTATTAGAAGCACATATTGATCTTGGTGATGATTATGAGTTTTTGTGTTATGTTTGGTTGATGCACATCTTGGTGTTATTGTTCATATGGTCGAGAGTTGTCTTGGTGATTGATCTTGGTGAGTAGATCTAATTTGGTTGATAAGATTGATGAGACGGGTTGTTGTGATAGGTTGTTTGGAAAGGTTATTGTGACAGTTTATTTGTACAGGTTTGGTGCATGGTTGATGCATTTGTTTATGGTACATTTTTAGGTACAGGTTGATGTATGGTACATGTTCGAACAAGTTATTGATATAGGTTGTTACAAGTTGTTTGGTGCAGGTTGATTGGTACAAGTTTACAACAGTATATCTCATAGTGATATTGTGATAGTGGTTCCATCATTTTACTTATATTTCAGGGTGGTTGGACGGGGAAAGGACAGGTGGTTTCATCCACCTTCCGGTTGTAGCTGGAGAACATAGGGGGTTGTAGCCTCCTTTTGGTTGTAGCCATAGAATTGGGGAGTTGGAGCTTCCTTCAGGTTGTAGCCTGAGAAACTAAGGGGTTGGAGCCTCCTTCCAGTTTTTTGATGGGCGAAAATGAACGCTCGTCAACTGGAGGAGTGGATTCGGTCCGGGGTTGTCTAAATAACCCAAGCCGTTTGGGATGATCCACCCCGAAGGGTTTAGTGGCTCCGTTGGCCGATATAATTCCTAGGAAAACAAAAGCAACTACACTAAGGAACTAATCTAAATGAAAACAACAATTAAAGAAACCTATAAACAATTATGAAATGTTTATATACAGTTTATTATCTAATATTATACAATAATAATTCTATGAAATCAAATGTTCATCTATCGACACAATTAAATATTAATCACAAATGTACAATATTTACAGATTACAGATTTTAAATGAAAGCCTGCTGAAATCATTTGTAAACTGTCCTATGACAGCTAAACTATTGTTTTTTGATTTTTTATAATTTTATGAGAAAGAAATAAAATGAAAACTATCTAAGCTGAACAATTAAAATAATAATCCTAACTATAAATCTGAACTATATGTATCTATCTAAACTACTCAAATAACACTAATAAACTAACATGTAACATAATCGTTTTTTAAATCCATACTAACAGAGCCGTATCAAATCTGTCTTTGATACTAATCCAACTCATACAAATAATTATGCTAATTCAAGGCACACAACATTGTTTGCAAATCAAACCAAACAGAAATGAATCAAACTAACTCAGGGCCAACACAATCGTTATAATAATGCAGAATCATATCAATCAAAACATAGCTGTGTCCGATTTTAGCAAACAAATCTTCTGTATAGGTCGAATGCAATCATAATCCAAAATGAAAATATTTATTCAAAACAAAACAGAATCGTTTCTTGAATCTATTTGAACAGAACTAAATGAAATCAAACCTAATCGACTACCCTAATTCAAACGTACAGAATTGTTTCAAATGCAAAGAAAATAGAATCGAAAACAAATCAATCGTTTATACTAATTGGAGAACAAGAAAATCGAATTAACCAAATCATAGCTGTGTCCGAGTTTAACAAACAAATATTCTGTACATGATTCATAACGAAATCACTTTTGGTAATTAAAAATAATAGAATCATTTTAAAACGAACAGAAGTAATTGAAAGCAAACCCCATCGGTCATACTAATTCAAACCAACTCTTAAAACAAAATCGATGTTGAAATACATACCTAGGCAATAAGAAAATGATTCGATCATGATAACCTTGAATTGACAAAGGCTGTTGCTGCCTCAAAATTTCTGAAGACAATTGAACTGGTGGTTTTTTGTTTCTTCTCGTTGGCTTGTAGCATGTCCTTCTCCTTTGACAGCACTGTAGCTCATTCCTCTAATGATTTAATCTTAGATTGCAATAGGGGGATGCCCATGTAGTAACGTTCAAGCCAGGAATTGCATTGAGTACACGGTGATTGATTGGGCTTTGGCATCATAGGCGAGGGTTCTTTCAAGTTACCAGGGGTGTCACTGTGAAGCTTAATTCCTGGAAATTTAGGATCTTTGTTGAGGCACAGAGGTAAGTTGGAAACATAGTCATAGGGTTCCATAGAGAAGAGGCCATGAGAGTAAGGGTATTCCTTGGCTATGAAATGTTCAATCTCAGAGTTTGAATCCTCGCTCAAGACGATAGGTTTTGGGTTAGTGCTCTGCTTGGGATTATTTTGAGCGCATCTCGATATCCATCATGCATTTTTCTTTCTCTTACTATTGACAACAGTATCACCTTTTCCTTTCTTCCTCACAGGCCTCTTGATGGCCTTAGTATTGTATTTAGCACACGGGTCGGCCATGGTATCGGGTAGGTCCATGTCGGGGCAATTTGAGGGTTTGACAGGGGGTAAAAGGGTAAGAGGTGGCACAGCTAGCTCAACCAGTGTTTCAGTGACCACAGATTTATCCATTAGAACACACTCGAGGGTGGCAAAGCCATTCCTTGATAGGAAAGCTTGCCAACAGTCACCATTAAGGCTCAAATGATGAACAATAATGACTTTGATCAAGAAGTGATCGAAAAGGCTGCTATTAGCCTTCTCACACTTAAATCATTTGGAAATCTTGTACAGACTACTTAAAAGATAATGTGGCATATTCATAGGGTAGTCTATAAAATTCATCAATAACCAAAGATGATATAGAAATACCAAGCCATAACGACCTTCGCAGGTCACAAACTGCTTAACAATTGCCAAAAGATCGTGCCACCTGGGTTTGAGGGTAGTGACAGGCATACCTCTATCGCAACTAACAATCTTCCTTGATGTGAATAGGAGCGGCCACGACACCTCGTCTACTTTGGAATTTTTAAACCATCTTTGCCCTGTAGCTGGTAGTCTTGTAGCTGAGCTTAGGAATTCCTCATTTAGCTTGAGCTATATGTCTCTAACCTTATCCCTACATCCATCGAAGGTGAGGGCGAACGGTTGGGCAACCGAAAGGTTGAAACCCTCAAATATTTGGATAAACACTAGCCAGCCACTATTTTCCAAATCCTCACGAGCATTGTCGAATAGTAGCAGAGTTTGGATACCATTTGGTTCTATGCGCACCACAGGTGCCATAGAACAGAACACACATTGGGCAGGGTAAATGGTCAAGGGTTTGGACAGGGTATACAGAGGACCGATAGCTCACAGGCTTCCCCAAAAACCAACAGAGGTGACCTGGGATAGAAGGGAGGCATTAATGCCCAAGTGTGTGAGGGTGATGGAACGAAATCAACCCATGCAAAATAGTCATATCCAAATGTACAATCGATGGTGCACATGGTGATTCAAATCACTATTTGTATATGTTAAAAAAAATTCCATTCAAACAATTAATAAAATCTATGGTAAGTCGAGCCAAATGTTTTCACAAGCATAGTGTTTGCATGGTTTTAAAATCAAAACAATGTTTTGAATAAGGATTTGACCATAAAACTTATACATTGTATGAAACTATTGAATTAAGGGTCTAATCACCATATTAATGTGTTGTTATGAACCCATTGAATTTGATCAAAAGCAATAGAACATCAAACCACCATTGAATCAAAGACTCGATCATAATGATTCGAATACCATCACAGTCTCATAAAAATGAAATCATATTAACAAAAAAAAAATGTCAAATGAGTAAAGGTTTTGGTGTCTTTCTAATTGTTCGACTATAATTAAATTGAAAATGCAATGAACACATAGACAAGAGTGACCATGATAATCCACGGACGATTTTAATGCCATTGACGTGACTTCGAAATCAAAGTTTTCACACTTGCAGTCGTGAAAACGAGAACAAAGGCAGGTGTGCAAATGCGCGAAATAATAGTGTTGTTTTATTCAAAGATTGCGATGAAGATCAAGGGTTCCAAAACACTTGTGTGTGCAGCTTATAAAGATAGGATAAAAATGCGAAATGGATTCCAAAAATGGCGACACACTGGTAGAAGCAGTTATCTCTGCCAAAATGACAAATTAAAATTATGATAACAAGAATAATTCAAACTCAAAAACAACCAGAAAATTGTTTAAAAATCATTATTAATCAAATATTCCAGCAGTGTTTAAAGGATAAAAACTGATAACAGTCTTAATATAAGCGAGCCATGATATTAAAGATAAAATCTCCAATACTGTTGACAGGGCCACTGCTGCCAGCAGGCGTCCATAGCCTCGACAAGGTTGCCATTTAACCCACTTTGATATCTGTATCCTACCAAGAAGTTCCAAATCAGAATAAAGGACATTTTAAGGTCAAGAGGTTTCATATTTATGAATTTTCATATACCTGACATTGCTTCGCTGCCAGCGGGCCTGTTCAGTACCCTGACGAAGTTGTCTTGGCGTCATGCATGCATTTACCCACTGCCAGCAGACCTGTTTAGCATCTTGACGGGTTTACAAGAACTTCCCATAGCTCTTTTATGATTTATTTTGTTTTTTAAAGATATATAATTGAGTGGGGTGACGCTGAAAATTATTATATTTTAACATATCTTTTACAGACCTCAACATAATTTTTTTTTAAAAACTGTCCTTCATTAAGATCGAGAGATGGTTTATTTAGAAAACCAACTTTCTAAGGCAGGGAGAAATCTTCTGAGTCGTTCCTTTAAGGAACAGGGACAGTGTAAGAAGATCATAGATGATTGTGACAGGCTTTACTCACAGATCGAAAGAAGTTAACTTCTTTCAAACAATAGTTTTTGCCAACACAGATGTAAATTTCAGAAGTATATAATTGATGTTTACACAATTTTTCAGCAGTCGTTTTAGCAAAAGAATTTTCTGTTTTCCTTGTCTGAACAGTTCCAAAATCAGGGATGTGTATTTCCAAAAACAAAAACCGATAAGCGCAAGGGAAAAAATCAAAACCAAAACAGTAAAAGAAAAGAAAACAAAAGAAAAATATGTACACAGTATACACAGGGTTGTCATCAAGCGAAAAATCATTTCAGAGCTTGGCCATTCATCGGATAGGTGTCTAGCTGCCCCTCTAAATTTTGTAATCAGGAAGAGCTGGGACCCAATTTCTCAGCAATTAAAAACGGTCCAAGCCATAAGTTTTGAAATTTCGTGTGCTCTCCCTTTCCCTCATGCAGTTTGTCCCATTTCAAGACAAGTTCACCTACTTCGAAGTTCCTATCAGAGGCAGAGTTGGAATCAAACCAGCTTTTGACCACTAGTTGATGCTGATCTAACTTACATTTATCTTGGGCTCTTACCTCTTCTAGCTTCATTAATGTGTTAATTCAGTTTTCCAAAGGGGGGCAATCTTCCTCTTGTATTTTTTGCGATAGCTGTAGTGAGGGAAGAAGGATATGTGGTGGCAGAATTGCTTCTCTGCCATAGATGAGAAAGAAGGGAGAGTTACCTACAACAGTTTTTGGTGTTACCCTATCAGCCCAAATTGCGTTTAACAGTGCATTATGCCAGTTTTTGTGATTCTCAGATACCGTTCTCTTGATGATTTTAATCAGATTCTTATTTGTTGATTCTACTAATCCATTGCCCTGAGGGTAATAGCTGGCGGAATACTTCAATTTAATTCCTTTTTCTAGAGCGAACTCGCTCATCTCAAGAGACAAAAAATAAGAAGCGTTATCGAATACTAAACAGTCAGGGATACCAAAATGAGTAATAATATTCGAATTTAAAAAGGCAATTACTTGACTGGTATTCACAGTTCTTAATGTGGCAGCTTCAGACCACCTAGTGAAATAATCTGTGGCTGTTATGATAAAATTATGTTGCTGTGAGGATGGCGGATTGATTGAACCTATAATATCAAGACCACACTGTTGAAAAGGGGAGTCTACTGAAATAGGCTACAAAGGAAAGGATGGTTTTTGTAACCGCCCTGATGCTTTTTGACAAATAATACACCTGTGAGACAAGGCATGGGCATCTCTAAAAAGTGTGGGCTAGTAATAACCGACCCTCAAAACTTTATGGGTAGTGGTGTCACCAACAAAATGCCCACCAGCTTCTCCTGCGTGCAATTCTAGTAAGACTTTTTCTGCTTCGTCTTTCTCTAGACAACGCATTAGTATTCCATCAAAATTTTGATGAAACAGAACACCATTAATCAAATGAAAGGAGGCAGACTTTAATATTAACTCTCTTCTTTTAGTGGGATCCAAGTGACAGGGGGCTGACCCATGTTCAAGACAGAATTTTATATCATCATACCAGGGACTGACAGAGTTTTGTACACAGCAGATCACATTTTGATTGTGCTGTCCTAGGTTTGACCTATCGTTCTCTTCTTGCTGTCCCACTGCTGAATCAGCAACTAACTTGCATAACCCTTGGCCTTTCACTATTTGAGCTAGGGCAATTTCTATGTCATACTCCTGCAAAGAAGTAACCCAGTTCGCCCTATTTTCGCCTAATTCTTTCTGCACTAACAAATTCCTGACGGTTGGGTAAGGGACAATAACTTTCGTCCTAGATTTCAAAAGATAAGACCAGAAGTGCTTGACTGCTTTGAAAAAAGCGTAGGCTTGCTGATCTAACACCGGGTAATTAAGTTCTGTGCCTTTGAAAGAAAAGCTCATAAAGGCAATGGGTACTTCATTGTTTTCAGCGTTCTTTTGATTTAGGAATGCAGCGTAGGAACGATCAGAAGAAAATGTGTAGAGTGTGAAATCTTGCAAAAATTCGGGGCTCATGAGAGAAGGAGAGTCTATTATGGCCTTTTTTATTGAATTAAAAGCTTTATTTTCTAAGGGTCCCCAATGATATTGTGCATCTTTCTTAATTAAATTCTATAAAGGTCTCACCATCTCGGAGAAACTGGGGACGAATCTCCTGACAAAGTTTATCTGGCCTAAGAAAGACTGCATAGAATTTTTCGATGAGGGGGGGGGGGGGGGAGTTTTGAGATGACCCGAGTCCTTTCAGGGTCAATAATCATCCCTTTGCTTGACACAATGATCCTAAGAGTTTACCTTGTTCTATTGCGAAGATAGATTTTTTAAGATTTAAGGAAATGTTGTATTTACGACATCGCTGTAGAACAACTCTTAAATGAGCTAGATGATTGGTTTTGTTTTTAGAGAATACAGTAACATCATCTAAGTAAAATATGATGAAATTATTGATTAAGCCTCGAAAATTGATGTTGATCACTCTCTGGAAAGTGGCACCGGCATTAATCAATCCAAAGGGCATTTTTCGATAAGCGTAGGTGCCCCATGGAGTGTGGAAGGTAGTTTTAAGTTGGTCTGGAGGAGACATCAGGACCTGGTTGTACCCCGAAAAACATCCAATAAGGATAGCCTTTCAGAACTAGATACCTGTTGAAGGATCTGTTCCATGGGTGGGACATGATAGTTGTCTTTATCAGACGCTCTATTAAGGTTTCGGAAATCGACGCATAGTCGAATTTCCCCACTTTTCTTCCGGACAGGGACAAGGTTAGAAACCCATTGAGTGTGCCTAACTGGGAAAATTATCTTATCATTTAGGAGTTTATTTAATTCTTTTTTGATGGTCAGTTCGAGCTTAGGGTGCATTTTTCTTAATTTTTGTTGAAAGGGCAAGATTTGGGGTTTCATGGGAATGACGTGTTGTATGATGTTGGGGTCGAAAGTTTTAAGGTCATCATACGTCCATGAAAAAACATCTTTAAATTCTTTAAAAAATTTAATAAATGCAGTTTTTTCTTGTTCATAACACCTCACCCATAAATTAATTCACTGTGGATTGTCATCAGTTCCTAAGTTTACTTTTTCATATGATAACGAGGAACTATTGGTTCTACAGTTGACCGATTTTTTGAATTTATCTTGAAGATCGTAAAATTTCTCTAATCTAACTACATATTTAGGGATCAAATTTACCATGTCCGATGAAGATTTAGGAGTTCTTGGATCTGGTATTACCGTGAAATCACGCAAATTATCGTCACGAGTGCATTCATCGATCACCACGCCTTGACAAGTTTCTTCCATATGCAGGAAGTTAATAATCTGTTGATCGTCGTCGAAGACTCTCCAATTCGTGATGTTTTCGGGAACGGATGGCCCGAACAACAATTCAATGGAGAATGCTATTGGGGACAAGCCTTCTGCAGGAAAGAGTTTGGAAGCTACGTTAGCTAATAGATCAGCTTCAGAATTATTCAATCTAGGAATAGAATTTATATTGAAAGCAGAAAGTTTATTCATTAAATTCCATACCTCGGATTGGTATCTTTTAAGATGCGGAGACAGACAGTGGATAGAATCTCTTACATGTCTAACCACGATTTCGAAATCACCAAAGACAGCCAAATTTTGAATGTTCATATCTAAAGATTTTCTGAGGCCCTACAATAAAGCCTCATATTCTGTTGTGTTATTAGTACATTCAAATTCTAGCCTACATGAAATCAAGGTTTTGTTACCTGAGGGATCAATAATAACGCAGCCTGCACCAGCTCCTTCTTTGGACTTTGACCCGTCAAAATAAAGAGATGAAATTTGATTTTTATCGGGTGCATGAGACCATTGCGTAGAAGCTGCTGGTTGCACATATGCTACAATCTCAAACTGCTATTCTGGGTTGGTGATAGCTGAAGTTTCAGCCATGAAATTACCGAAAAAGGTATCCATCCCTTGTATTTTGGGTGAAGTAGCAGAAGGTGTAAATGGCTCATTGGGATCATTCAAATCTGTGACCGTGAACTTAAGGTAGCGTTCACGATTTACCTTGATTTTGTTCGGCTTACCGTTCTCTTAAAGCCACAGGTGAGACCAATCTATCTCGAAATAGCCATGTAGTTGCTCCAACCGGTCCCTGCTTAAAAACATACCATACACTTCTGGAATATCCACAACAATAATATCAATAACTTGATGAACTTTGGCGTTAGACGATAATCTTATAAGCACATTCCTTAGTTCGCCTATGACTTTTACACTAGTTCGATTAAGTTGGATGATTTTTAAAGTGGATGGTTCAACTTCAGCGTTAATATTTTGACATACAGACCATGGAATCACATTGGATGATGCTCCTGAGTCTACCATACAATTGTGCACGTTTCTATTAAAGATTTCAAAAGTTAACAAAAATGGAGGTACATTTCTGCGAGTACTAAGTGTGGAAACTTGTGGCTTTTTACTCGCAGTTTCTAAAGCTAATTTATCTACATTTGTTACATTATTTACAGGAAGGCTTCCTTTATCGTGAGGATCAGGATTACTCTTAGCGGAAGTCATCTGAGGAGCTTTGTTCTGAACAACCTTGTTACTGCTTGAATTACCATTTTTGCTATTCTCTGCAATATTCTGTAACATTTTTTGTAGTAGAAACGAAAATTTTAATAACTCATAAACAGAAATGTTAGACCTTAACTTTTTAAGATCTTCAACTAAATCATAATCTAAGTTGGGGTTCACATGACTCTGTTTAGTCTCAGTTGGTTTAGATTGCTTCGGGGGCAAAGTCGTAGTGTCTTCGGAAGAAGGTTTGTTTGTTGTCTTACTCCTAGTATTGTAGGGATGTACTGTCTCAAAGTTAGCTTGAAAGATGCTATCCGAGAAGTGTCCAAAAATGTTCGGAGAAGAATCTTCTTCTTCAACTGTCTATTGTTCAACTACCTTCTTAGGAATCTCAGGAGGCATCAAGTTATCTTTGGCTTCTAGAATTGTTTGAAGGGCGAATTGCAGACTTTCTAGATTTAGGCCCTCGGTATTTGGATTAGGTTGGTTGGTGGGAAAAGGCTTCCTGAACGGGGGTTTGTAGGGCCCTTTGCTCGAGGAAGCTTCTTCGGCTATCCTCTTCAAATCTATGACTTGATTTGACAGTTTTTGAACAACTTTAGTTAAGTTTTCTAAATTCGATCTTTCAGGTTGTACTTTATTTTGAGCAGGTCTAGGGAGGATTTCGATCTTCTTTTTGGAAGATGAACTAGCTTCTATTTCAATGCTAGTAGTTTCTTTTAAACTAAGAATGTCTTTTTCAATCTGGTTGGCCTCTTCGAAGGCCTCTAACAACGTAGCTTTCTTAGATCGTTTTACCCAAATGGATATACTTTGATGCAAGGATTTAGTATAGTATGCTATGATAAGATTCTCGGCAGGCATGGAATCTGTAGGGATTCGGTTCTTAAGTGTTAATAATCTTTGATTAAAGTCTTTAATTTTCTCTTTTGGGTTCATTCTTAAGCTAGAAAGCTCCATAACTAGGACTTCCAGGGACTTATCGTCTCCGAACTTTTCCAGAAAGAAAGATTCAAACTTCTCCCATGACACAATGGTATGGGGTTGCTGGGCAAAGTACCAGGTAGAGGCATAGCCCTCGAAAGTATAGGGGAACAACCTATAGACTACGTCTTCATGCTCAAAATTACGGAGTCTAATGGCTAACATAAACTTTTTAATGTGATCTTCGGTGATCTGTTTAGAGTTAGGGTTAAACTTGGGAAGCCACTTCTCTGGATGTTTGGGTAAGGGATGCTGGGCCCCAGGTATGGCTACAGTATCTTGGTTGGGCCAAGGTCTGGCAGGATTGTTCTGGTTGGCCATTGGTGTAGATGGTGTGGAAGGCTGAGAAGGAGAACTGCCTTCGTCAGAAGAGTCTTCTCCCGAAGAAGAAGGAGGTGATGGAGGTGGTGAGGGTGGTATTCCAGATCCTCCTCCAGCAGGAGTGAGGATTGGATCTGTAGGGTTTAAAGTGAAGTTAGTGCCTCCAAGTTGTTCTCTGATATTGGAGAAATCTAAAGGTTGGTCCAAAGGTCGATTTGGTTGCCTTAAACGAGCAAAGGCACTATGTGTTCTTAAAAGAGATTGTTGGAAAATCTCTTATACATCACTACCTATAGGATTTGGGGTTGTTGGCTCAACTGTGATCCGTAGATCGTCGTCTGATGTGGTTTCTATTTGAGGGGGGATGTTGTCGTTTAAATGACTTCTTGTCACTATAGGTGAGCGGTTGGGTGGTGGAGGAGTCTTACGACCGCCTCGCGCCATTAATAAATTTCAGGCCCTCCTTCTAGTACCATTTGTTGACAACCGAAAATGAACGCTCCTCAACTGGAGGAGTGGATCCGGTCCGAGGTTGTCTAAATAACCCAAGCCATTTGGGATGATCCACCCCGATGGGTTTAGCGGCTCCGTTGGCCGATCTAAGTCCTAGGAAAACAAAAGAAAACTGCACTAAGGAACTAATCTAAATGAAAACAACAATTAAAGCAAACTATAAACAAATCTGAAATGTTTATATACAGTTTACTATCTAATATTATACAATAATAATTATATGAAATCAAATTTTCAGCTATCGACACAATTAAATATTAATCACAAAAGTACAATATTTACAGATTACAGATTTTAAATGAAAACATGCTAAAATCATTTGTAAACTGTCCTATGACAGCTAAACTATTGTTTTTTGATTTTTTATAATTTTATGAGAAAGAAATAAAATGAAAACTATCTAAGCTGAACAATGAAAATAATAATCCTAACTATAAATCTGAACTATATGTATCTATCTAAACTACTCAAATAACACTAATAAACTAACCTATAATAACGCTTCAGGTTTGTCCTGTATACAATAGTTGATTTAGTTGTTCGGTGGGAGGAAACCCGCACTAGATTCTCCAAAAGCTTCTCGTAAACAGGAAGTAGCAGTGCTCTTCAACTATAAATGACAGGACAAACAAGACATAAAAAATGACAACAATCTTATAATTTACAAATCATCGCAGTTAGATAAATCCCTTTGCAAAGATTTGTACAGAACAGTTCAATTAACGAAGAAGATAAACCTTTATTCATTAAATTGAAATAGAGTAATTGCTGTACTAAAAAAAAAAAGAGACATCAGATATGGACAACACATAAACCAAATCACATCAACATGCAATGAATTATGATAGCTAAAATAGTCGATAATTGATTGCAAACTGATATGAAGAAAACTTGAAATAAAAGTTTGATATATTGAAAGCTAAAGCTGTTACAAGACATCCACTTTCATCCCAGTTTGTATCTTCATAAGTCAAAAATCTTTCTTCTTCCAACAGTGATGATGGGTTCATTACAAAAAATAACAAGTATTTAAAGACCACAGGGTAAAACATCCCTGTGGGAATTATCAAACACAGTTTACAAAAAATCTGGGAATAATCTCCTAAGTCTCTATTTCTGACTTAAGCTAACCACCTAAAACAAAGCTATATCACAAAAAGAAAGATCCGAATTACCACAACATATCCAGTTGGTCATTGAAATTCGTATGCACCTGAAAGTGGATAAGAATAGATAAGTTTAGATAATGTTTTATTTGTAAAATTAACAAAAATCTAAATTTTAAGACGAGCTACAGAATCTCACGATTCTGTAGCTGGTCTAATTTGAAAACAAAACTGTTTTAAATCAATCCAAAACTAACATAAATATATTCAAACTATTAAACAAATCTTTAATTGCTAATTGAAAATAAAGAGAATCATTTAAACCAAAACTTCTATGCTAATTGAGAGCAAATGAAATTGTGTTTGAATCTATTTCAATCGAAACAGACCCTAAACGAATATCAAGAAAATCTCTGGTAAGAATTCAATATAGACATAATATGTCAATCCAACACTCAACATAATCATTTTTTAAATCCATACTAACAGATCTGTATCAAATCTGTCTTTGATACTAATCCAACTCATACAAATAATTTTGCTAATTCAAGGCACGCAACATTGTTTGCAAATCAAACCAAACAGAAATGAATCGAACTAACTCAGGGCCGACACAATCGTTATACTAATACAGAATCATATCAATCAAAACATAGCTGTGTTCAATTTTAGCAAACAAATCTTCTGTATAGGTCGAATGCAATCATAATCCAAAACAAAAATATTTATTCAAAACAAAACATAATCATTTATTGAATCTATTGGAACATAACTAAACGAAAGCAAACCCAATCGACTACCCTAATTCAAACATACATAATTGTTTCAAACGCAAAGCAAACAGAATCGAAAACAAATCAATCATTTATACTAATCTAAGAATAATAAAATCACATTAACCAAATCATAGCTGTGTCCAAGTTTAGCAAACAAATCTTCTGTACATGATTCATAACGAAATCATTTTTGGTAATTCAAAAATAACATAATCATTTTAAAACAAATAGAAGTAATTGAAAGCAAACCCCATCGGTCATACTAATTCAAACCAACTCTTAAAACAAAATTGATGTTGAAATACATACCTGGGTAGTAAGAAAATGATTTGATCATGATAACCTTGAATTGACAAAGGCCGTTGCTGCCTTGACATTTCTGAAGACAATTCAACCGGTGGTTTTTTGTTTCTTCTCATTGGCTTGTAGCCTGTCGTTCTCCTTTGACAGCACTGTAACTCGTTCCTCTAATGATTTAATCTTAGATTTCAATAGGGGGACATCCATATAGTAACGTTCAAGCCAGGAATTGCATTGAGTACACGGTGATTGATCGGGCTTTAGCATCACAGGCGAGGGTTCTTTCAAGTTACCAGGGTTCTTGAGGCACGGAGGTAAGTTGGAAACATAGTCATAGGGTTCCATAGAGCAGAGGCCATGAGAGTAAGGGTATTCCTTGGCTAGGAAACGTTCAATCTCAGAGTCTGAATCCTCGCTCAAGACGATAGGTTTTAGGTCAGTTCTTTACTTGGGCTTGTTTTGAGCGCATCTCGATATCCATCGTGCATTTTTCTTTCCCTTACTATTGACAGTAGTATCACCTTTGCCTTTCTTCCTCACAGGCCTCTTGATGGCCTTAGTATTATCTTTAGCACAGGGGTCAGCCATGGTATCGGGTAGGTCCATGTCGGGGCAATTTGAGGGTTTGACAGGGGGTAAAAGGGTAGGAGGTGGCACAGCTAGCTCAACTAGTGTTTTAGTGACCATAGATTTATCCATTAGAACACACTCAGGGGTGGCAAAGCCATTCCTTGATAGGAAGGCTTGCCAACAATCACCACTAAGGCTCAAATGATGAACGATAATGACTTTGATCAAGCAGTGATGGAAAAGGATGCTATCAGCCTTCTCACACTTAAATCATTTGGACATCTTGTACAGACTACGTAAAAGATAATGTGGCATATTCATAGGGTAGTCTACAAAATTCATCAATAACCGAAGATGATACAGAAATACCAAGCCATAACGACCTTCGAAGGTCACAAACTACTTAACAATTGCCAAAACATCGTGCCACCTAGGTTTGAGGGCAGTGACAGGCATACCTCTATCGCAACTAACAATCTTCCTTGATGTGAATAGGAGCGGCCACGACAACTCGTCTACTTTGGAATTTTTAAACCACCTTTGCCCTGTAGCTGGTAGTCCTGTAGCTGAGCTTAGGAATTCCTCATTTAGCTCGAGCTGTATGTCTCTGACCTTATCCCTGCATCCGTCGAAGGTGAGGGTGAACTGTTGGGCAACCGAAAGGTTGAAATCCTCAAATCTTTGGATAAACACCAGCCAACCACTATTTTCCAAATCCTCACGAGCATTGTCGAACAGTAGCAGAGTTTGGATACCATTTGGTTCTATGCGCACCACAGGTGCCATAGAACAGAATACACAGTGGGCAGGGTAAACGGTTAAGGGTTTGGATAGGGTATATGCAGGACCGATAGCTCACAGGCTTCCTCGAAAACCAATAGAGGTGACCCATGATAGAAGGGAGGCATTAATGCTCAAGTGTGCGAGGGTGATGGAATGAAATCAACCCATGCAAAACAGTGATATCCAAATGTACAATCGACGATGCACATGGTGATTCAAATCACTATTGGTATATGTTAAAAAAAATGCCATTCAAACAATTTATAAAATCTATGGTAAGTCGAGCCAAATGTTTGCACAAGCATAGTGTTTGCATCATTTTAAAATCAAAACAATGTTTCAAATAAGGATTTGACCATAAAACTTATACATTGTATGAAACTATTGAATTAAGGGTCTAATCACCATATTAATGTGTTGTTATGAACCCATTGAATTTGATCAAAAGAAATAGAACATCAAACCACCATTGAATCAAAGACTCGATCATAATCATTCGAATACCATCACAGTCTCATAAAAATGAAATCATATTAACAACAAAAAAATGTTAAATGAGTAAAGGTTTTGGTGTCTTGCTAACTGTGTGACTATAATTAAATTGGAAATGCAATGAACACATAGACAAGAGTGACCATGATAATCCAGTGACGATTTTAATGCCATTGAATTGACTTCGAAATCAAAGTTTTCACGCTTGTAGTCATGAAAATGAGAACAAAGGCAGGTGTGAAAATGCACGAAATAATAGTGTTGTTTTATTCAAAGATTGCGATGAAGATCAAGGGTTTAAAAACACTTGTGTGGGAAGTTTATAAAGATAGGATATGCGAAATGGATGCCAACACAGTTGCATCTAGAGAACAAAGGAGGTTGGTGCTTCCAATAAATGTAATTCTTAAATACATATAAGAAAAAACATTATGTGGTTTTCTCCCTCTTTTGGTTTCCATGTAAAAGCATTGGTGTATTGTGTATGTGTATGATTGATCATTTGTTCCTTGTTTATTTACTATGAAACTATTGGATGATAATGCTATATTTATATAACACTTGCATTTTATGGTTAAAAAGGGTTAAATTTCTCTATTATTGATTCATCCCCCCCCCTCTCAATAATCCAACAAACATATTACCATACTACCACTCGCATGACCCCCTTTCAAGTGGTCTATGGGATAAATCCACCATCATTTCTCTCATACATGTTGGGTATCTCCAAGGTTCATGACGTTGAAATTACTCTTACAACCCACATGGCTATCCTCCATATCCTCAAAGAAAATTTAGTCATGGCTTAGAATCACATGAAGAAACAAGAAGATCGAGGATGTTCATAATGCCAATTTGCTAAAGGGGTGTTGATAATGAGAGGGGTGTGAATCAGTATCAAGTAAAATTTAAAAAACTTTTTCAACTTATACTTAAACCATTCAATTATATCCAATGAGCAATGAACAATAGTATAAGAGTTACACCAATACACCACAATACACCATGCACAATATATGAGAAATAATCAATAGTTTTTGTTCAAGGGAAGTAATGACTTCCAAAGGTAGCTATAGATTCCAAATGTAAAGGGAGGGATAAACCTCCAAGAGGAAGATACGATCCTCAAATATCAAGAGAGAGTTGAACTCTCCATCCTTTCCCCTTCCTTCCACCCAAGAATATATGAGAGATAATAAAACTTTACATTAAATCATCACCATCAACCAATCATCACATAGAACATGATAATGTTTCCTGAGACTTCTTCAATTTCTACAATTCTTGGAGTACTCTAATCCTATAGATAATATTACTCAATGTATTCTCTGAAACTCCTCCATTTTTCACTCCTTGAATCCTCCCCAGAAAGAGATTATAGAAAGAATGGTAGACTTTATTCAATTCTGGTCTATTCAGGAGAGTGAACTTGCACAGAATGCCCCACGCTCAATAATTAACATCTGATCCTGAAACTTACACACAAGAAACTATATTCTGTACTATTTCCAATGAAATTTGTCCCACTTCATTTGGATTCTCTATGAAGAAGTTATGACTATTTTACCGGGAACACCTGTTTATTGACTAGCTTCAGGACTGGTCACAAACCCTATCTTCCACATAGTGTATTTCCATAATTATAGCGAATAAAGAGTTGAAATTTTTACCAGAGGTACCTTAATATGTCTTCTCAATACCATAGATATTTCACCATCTGAATCATTCTAGAAAACAGGTTATAGAAAAAATGGTAAGATGACCTGAAAATAACATACATTAGAACACATCACCAAAAGACTTCATCCTCCCTTGAAATCCGGCCTTCTTTACTTCTTATTTCCTATGAAATTTGACTTGCATCAAATGAATGTATAATGATGTTTATTTATACCATTTATGTAACTTCCTTTTAACATTAGGGACGACCTGACAGTTTCTTATTTTGTAATTCTTTTCTTTAATTATCTTCAGGGCCTACATGTACTTCCTTCTTCAATTCACTTTGTCATCTTCAAAAATTCATTTCTCCTCAACCATGAAGATTCACATGATGTGCCACATACCACCGGAAACAACATGATGTATAATATTCATTCATGGGTGTTGTATTTTCATGTGCATTGTCCTTCATGTCCAAATACCTTTATCAATCTTGCGGTCCAAACCCATGACTAGAGTTGACATCAATGACAACAACTAATCTTCCAATAAGGGGAACAAGTGTTTCTTCATCTGCAAGATTATAAGAAAAATTCACTCAAAGATGAACACTGTCATAAAATATTTCCTAAATTTTATGGTCCTTATACATTTCACAAGCGAGTGGGGCTCGTGGCCTACAGATTGGCTCTTCTTAGTCACTCTAAGATCCATCATGTCTTTCATGTCTCGTGCTTAAAGAAAGTGATTGGAACTAAGTGTCATACTCAAACCACTCTCCCTAAGTTCTATGAAGAGGGATCCATTTGGTTACAACCATAAGTTGTATTGGACCAATGTGAGCATTTCCTCCATCAGTGCACCATAAAGGAAGTATTATTTTAGTGGAAGGATACACCACCAAAATATTCCACTTGGGAGTTGACTAACATTATACAACAATTTCCCTATATCGAGCCTTGAGGAAAAGGTTGTTTTTCAAGTGGGAGGGCATGTTAGGGACCTAACCTCCCTAACCCCTCACATAGGTAGAATAATATGTTTTATATGTAATAAATGTTGACATTACTAAATAAGGACAACATTAGAAAATAAGGCCTATATAATAATGTGAACAAGTCAATGGTAATAAGACTTAATAAAATCTTCCACTTCTAGAAAGATCTTCCTCTAGAATGTTTTTTATAAGATAGAATTAGTATAAATAGAATTAGAAGGAATGGGGAAGTATTTTCTTGAGAATTATTGTAACAGATAATTTTTTTTCTAGAGGTTTACCCCTTGAAGAGGCAAGTGAATGTTTCTTTCATGCAATAAAGCTACTATTGTTGGTGTTGTCATTCTCATTATTTTTCTATTCTGCTGGTATTTTCTCAAATATTTATGTTTCTTCTTATTATAATACATCTGGTACCTTACACCATGACAATGACCTAGACCTATATCTATAACTATGTTAGCACTGAGAATCACCCTCACACTTCTAGAGGATAAGCCCAATACCCATTAAAATTTTTATGAGACAAGTCTTAAATGTGGTGCCAAACGGATAGAACTCAATTCAACAATGTCAAACCACAGGAAATTCTGGATGAAGTGCATCCAAAAAAGAGGTATTGTTTTAACTTAGGTCAGGAATTTGAGGATTAGTATGGATAGGAGGAAGAATTAGTAAGAAAATGAAGTGAATCTATCACTAGCTTCAGGTTATGCTAGTAGAAAAAGAAGAGAAATTCTTGAGATACAAGAAATTCTTAAATCCAAGAAAACAAAACTCTGAGAAAGCTATAATAGTATAAAAATCAAACATCCATAGTCATACAACTACAAAACATCATTTGAATCCTTCAATGAAAGTAAAATTTCAGAGTGAGAGAGATTAAGATGACAAAAAGAAATCTAACTTCCATTAAATAAGATTTCATCATATTTGATACATCAAAACCATATTAAGATCTATTTCATTAACATCACTAAAAAAGTATTTTACATCAACCATTCAATCCTGAAAAATTAAATCAATTTTAAAGGGTGGATCAACAAGGAAGAGAAAGAAAGGTAGAGGGCAACAAACTGTCAGCAAAAGCATTACATTGGGCATGGAGTCAACACATCCCACAGATCAAAGGCACTCAAGCTGATACCATACCAAAAGGGATATAATTAATAAATGGAGGTATAATAAAGAATAAAAAAAGAATAATATCATCAAGCAAAGATTATCTCTGCAAAAATGACTTAAAATATAACTAGAACAAAGATCATGAAAGGAGGCAATTACTACAAATAATTTCCAATTCATGAATCTCCTTCCTCGTTATCAACCATTGATCTTCAATGCCTGCAATTCCATTCAAGCAATATGACAAGATAAAATGATAACAAATAACACAAAGTCTGATAAGAAACTCTCATGAATCTCTAAATGCTAATTACACCAGGCCCTTAGGCTTACATTTGAGCAACTAAACTGCTCCTCTAGGTATCTCATATCTTGGATCATGAATCCAAACCCTCTCCAAGAGCTCCCTCCTATATTAAATAGAAACTAACATCCAAAAATAATTAGGAGGTCAAATCCTATCTCTTTTATTGGATTCTAAGCCTTGGAGATAGGTGGCAATAGTCAAAGAGAAAAAAAATCCAACAAACTACTAATTTTCAGGAAATTGTTGGAAGTCATTAATAAATTGTTTCCACCTCACTACATGAGGTCTTTAATGGAGCTAAAAATTAGGTGCAGGTGTCCCTTGCCATCTCACTGATCCATGCGAAGCCATTCGAACCCTCCTTGACATGTGGTTGTTGGATTACTGAGAGGGGGGGTGAATCAATAATAGAGCAATAAAGTTGTTTTTAACCATATAATGCAAGTGTTATATCAATGTAGCATTATCATCCAATATTTTCAGAGTAAATAAACAATGAAAAAATGAAAAATCATACACATACATAGTACACCATTTTTTTTACATGGAAACCCAAAGTGGGAGAAAACCACATAATGCTTTTTCTTATATGTCTTGAAGAATTACAGTCATTGGAAGCACCAACTTCCTTTTTTTTCCATCTGCAACTGGAAGGTGGCTCAAACTCCCTAGTTTCTCAGGCAACAACCTCAGGGAATATCCAACTCTCAAATTCTTTGGCTACAACCATAAGGAGGCTACAACCCTATATGTTCTCTAACTACAACCAAAAGGTGGCTGCAACCACCAGTCCTTGCCCCATCCAACCACCCTGACATATAAATAGAATGATGGAACCACTGTCACAATATAATTGTGATATATAATGATGTAAACCTGTACCAATCAACCTGCACTAAACATCCTATATCAATTTCTTGAACCATGCATCAACCATGCATCAACTTGTACCTCAACCTGTAATCAACCTGTACCATAAACAAGTGCATTGAACATGCACCAACCTGTACCAAACAAACTATAATCAAATTGTACCATAAACAAGTGCATCAGCCATGCACCAACTTGTACCTCAATCTGCATACCTTCCTTAACTTCAACAACAAGATACTAGCATTTTCATCAAACTTTACTTTGGTCTTACATGACTAGTTTTGGATTAGTCAACAACCCTAACTTGAAATAATAATAACTATGTACTTGTAATGAATAAAGATATGAAAATAGTACACAATGTTCTTCAATGTGTTTTATGCAATTCCTCTAGGTTTCACTATTTGGAACCTCTCAGAAAAGGAGTTATAGCAAAATGGCATACCTTGTTGAATTCTGACTTATTCTAGTGAGCGAACTTGTAGAGAGTGCCCCACATGGAATGTTTTTTGTAACAACCCTAGTTGAACAAATGTGAAGGATTATTAAGTAAAAAATAATAATTAGGGGATTAATAGTCTTAATATGGTATTAATTAAACAGGATAGGTATAATAAAACTAATTAAATAATTATTGATTAACTAATGGTTGCAATTTAATTAATTAATTGATTAATTAAACTACCTATTACATTTAAAAACATGAGTATTAAATTTAATAAATTAATAAGTTATTTAATTAAATTGAAAGGTCACGTACACAACAAGGGGATAAGTTATTAATTGCGGAAGGATAAGATATTAAAGAAAGGGGACAAGGGGCATTAATGGGAAGGGATAAGAAGTAATAAATGAGTTAGGTAGGGAGTAAAAGAGGGGGAAGTCGGTGAAAGGGGGAATAAGGAAGGGAAGGAGTTTGACGAGAGGCATTCCACAGGAGGTTGGGGATGAATTTTGGGAGCTCTGTATTTGCGGAGAGAGGTGAAGTTATGGAGTAGGATTTTATCAGTGCACTGGAGTTGCTGGAGGTTTTGGGCACGGGGGCCAGGATATCCGTTGATATCCTGGAGCTAGGGAGTTACCTAGTTGGCAAGGAGGAACGATTTTGGGCAGTGTTTTGCAAAAGCGGGAAGGAGGCAAGCGG
>JASDQU010509314.1:41197-55715 GCA_032191745.1 Picea mariana | reverse complement strand
TACATATTGGGACACAAACTTTACATCAAGCTTGTGGAAAAAAAAAATTGCACATTGAGCATACAACTAGACTTTTTCACAATCTATCATCTATAGATTGACTGGAAAATTGAATTGGTTAACCAAGTGGATAGATTAGAAATTGACAGATTGAGAGAGATTGGATGGAAAAAGGAATTAGTGAATCGAGTGGATAGAATAACACTTGAAGCATGATTGTTGAGAGAGAGAGAGAGAGAGAGAGAGAGAGAGAGAGAGAGAGCATTGCCACACAAATCTTATTTCTAGCAAGGAGGTATTTTACTAGCAAGTATGCCACTAAGGATATAACATTACCCCCTACTAAGTTCATGCCACCAAGGTTGTAACATTACCCCTGCTAAGCTCTAAGTTGTTATGGATCTCACCATGTTTCATGAGTATGTTAGTGGTAATGGTGTCAATTATGCTAATTGTCCTCATACCGATATTATCATGTATGCTAGAGAAGGTTTTGTGTTAACTGTTGGGATATTTGTAAAGATGCTTAAATTTTCTCCTATAGGTCACATCATAGCCCTAATTCGAGGGTGGATTTTGACTAGCAATTCCCATGGTTGGGTGGTGAAATCTATTTTTGCAACTATTTCCCATATTTTGTTTTGAGCTCAAGATAAGTGTATATGGATTCCTCTTACACATTGGTGTGATCCTTTGATAATTTAATGCAATGGATATCTAATTTTGTATTCTAATTTTGGATTTTTTTTTTTAGGTTACAAAACTTGGGGGAAACCCTCGAGTACTTCCTCTTATTTCCTAGATTGTACCCAAGGTAAACCCTAGAATCTCCAGGGCACAAGGTCAATCTGCAACAAGGCTTGAAGCCATTACAACAATATACTTGTTCAGAGCTCAACATGTCACTTGCACGAATTGAACCTTGGTGGGGAGGATAACAATCATTCCTCCCAACCACCCGAGCTAAACCCAATCGACCTGATTTTGGAAGTCATTCATGTATCAAATATATTTAACTTTAAAATTTCACACAACATGTTTTAAATCCATAATCTATATAAATCCCACAATACATGAGTATTCCACTTTCCAAGAAGGTTTGTGAAGTTCAAAATATCTTGAAAATGGGGTACCCTACTGTTCAATTTGAAAGTCGAGTAGACCACAATGCAACAATTGTTAACGTCAAATAATTGTCATATATTGACTTTCGCTTAGTTATCGACAAATTGGTCAAATAACACATTATCTTAAAATTTGACTTCATTAATCAAACTTGAACTTAATTTACCTTGAATGTTAACTAAATCCATGCAATTCAACTATGTGTTTCCTCTATTTGAACCACTCGAATCTCCTTGATCGCTTCAAGCTTCTTGAACTTGGTGATTTTAATGTCACCAACATTTCCCACAACCTCCTTTACCAAATCTTTAGTCCATTCAGTAATACTAACTTGGGCATCATTAATTTGACATGTGTCTTCTATCAAGGAGAATACAATCAAGAAGTGGCCTCTCCCTAACATAGACACCCATAATACCCTTTCAATTTGTATAGTTGTAATTTCCAATGCAATCAACCATGGGTTGTTTAATTAGAGATAGAGGTTAATAAAATTAGAGATCATACCATGTGCCCTCAATGTTAAGATGTCATTATTTTATGCCAATATATTAATCACAATGCTTGGTTTAAATCACTTCTCTCCCGGTATCCATATTTTTATAAGGTGATACTTTATGTTACAATATCTTGTTCCAAAAATTCGTGAATTTCATATGTTGAAGGTCAATAAATTAGATTTGCATATTTTCTCTTTATGAGTGTTTTTGGTGGGGTGAGTGCATGGGAGCTTTGGCTCCTCTTGAATTTAGTACCATCATAGGTTAAAAGTGGCTCTAGTCATGAACCCTAATCCCATCCCTCGACATATTTTTTTACATAAATCATCCACTTGACTATTAATAAAACATTATTTGTACTCTTTAATACAAAAAGGTAGGTCATGTGTGCAACTACCAAAAGCACTAATAAAGTGCCATCAAAAACTCAAAAATGGGTTGACTTAAACCAAAACACTCAAGAGCATACAACCACTAACAAGATAAAGCATAGTAGCCAAGTCTGAGGAACCATGAGGCATACAACCTAATATATACAATGTTGAACATTCATTCCACAACTAGTGAGGGTTCATTGTGATCGTCCAAGGAAAGACCCCAGTTGGTAACCATGGAGGTCATTAAACCATTTCTCTCAATGGGATTTAACCTAATACATATATGTGAACATGTATTATATTTTGACTTGCCAATTTTTACTTTCTTCTTGTCTCTTTTGGGTGAATTAGTCTAAAATGATCACTCTCCCACTTTCTTGTATTGCAATAGATACTTGGTTAGCTTTCATCACTCTTGTCACAATTTTATTATCTATATACAATGATATAAATGAGTATACAACGTGTACATTTCTGACAATCCCACTTACCATAAACTTGTCGTTACTCCTTTATTTTTGTCTGAGTTATTTTTTTTTAACTGGAACGGAAGCATATATTTATATAAGGGGTAGCATTGAGGCAACCAAAAAAATCAAAGTGTTTTACAAAATTTAGTTTCACAGACTGTAGCTTCAACTATTAATGACATGCTAGTATATATATATATATATAATTTTATTCCACTTCCATTGGCATTGCATCACGACCCTCTTGTTCTTCCTCTGAATTCCCAAGGTGAGAAATTATTGAAACTTGATTGATGGAGGCTAACTGAGAAATTTGTGTCAGAACGAGGGATCTCAATACTGACCCTCTATTTCCATACTATCAATTCACTGGGTGAGATTTAGTATTGTCTATTCCAATTCCCCAAGTTTAATCGTTACCTTTTGAAGGGCAGTGTTGTTGGCTTCAACTATTTCTTCATGGTGATGTAGGATTCATTTGATATCATTCTAGGTAGGGTCCATATTTACACCAAATAGGCATCCAAGATAACCAGACCATAGATTGTGATTAATTCCACCACCAGAGTTGGATGAAACAAGGGAAAGAGGGTGACCAGGGTCGCCAATCCACAGATAATCAAATAACCCTCTTCCTGAATTAGAGACAGAAGCAGGAGGAAAAGCATCCAAAATAACCATACCACACCCCATACATAAACGCATTGCCATTCCTAACATAACCAAAAAGAGAAGAAAACCTTCAGATTTGAAAGTTAAATGATACAGACTTGAGATCTAGAAGAAATGAAGTCACAATAGAGAAACGTAGTGATCAAGGGAAGCTTGGTGAGGAGTCGACTTGTCACTAGCACTGAACGTAAGACACCCAGAGACCTCAAACCCCTACAACATAGAGCTCTAAGCACCTCTGAGAAGAGCCACATCACGATCCTACCTTCCTCTCCAAACAACACAATCCTATCTTCGCCTCCAAATAATAAAATGGGTTTCCCATTGAGAGCCATCCACCAATATATCCTGCGATCACACAAACAAAATTAAATGTACCCATCAATTACGAGGCCAAACATATGCACTAGCTACCTATTCACATGGTTCATCACACCTTCAACTTACCACATGTCCCATCCATTAATTACACTATCCATAAGGGTTATAGTATGGGTTGCAACCTTTTTTACCCATTAACTACTATTTCACCTTCTGTTAGGCCCAATCCCACCTTGGCCCAACAATCTACTTAAGAATTGTGCTCCTGCTTGATGTGAAATAAGTTATGGTCTTACAATTCAGTAAGGAGGGCTAATGTATGAGAAATTACTCCATTGAAAACATTGTTGCCAATGATATGTATTTTGATGAGTGCCCTAATCACTAGCATGGAGTCGTCAAGGATGCTTCTCTTTTGAATCCCCATTGATCTTGCGAGATTGACACCTTCCCAAACGACACAAGCCTCAATAGTGTTGTTGGAGACATTGCCTAGGCCCCAAGAAAAATATGCAACAAAAGTTCCTCTAAGATCACAAATAATCCCCCCCACACTTGCCGCCCCTTATTTTTTTTTGAGTTATTTATTGGGTAGGTGTTATATTATTTGCATGTGTGTGGGAGGGTGCGTCGGATTTGACGATTGTGTCTAATGATCCCTCCCTAGTAGTGTCCTTTGTGTCGTGTGTGTTGGGCGCTTCCCTAGGGGGGTCCCATGGGGCGGGAAGGGGGGGGGAGGAGACCCCCCTCCCCCCAATTACGCAGAGTGTTCGGCTCTAGGGAAATGCCCCAAATTTTTTTTTTCGGTGGTTTTTGCTATATTTAACATTTTTCTAAATTTATCTCGAATTAAGGGATCAAGGTTTTGGTCAGTGCAAAATACCTAAAACTTTGTGTATATTGTATTGTGAATGGTGAAATTAATACAATGAAGAGTTGAGAGGTGCGACACCAAGGAAGGCTGGTTTTCTCCTGATCAAGGGTTTCTAGCATAAATCTTTGTGTACTATGTGTATGAACCATTGATTAATTTCTATTTTTCATAGAATCTGTATGCATTGCTTTACTTCACAGGTTTAGAACTTACATTCTTATCTAATATTGGTAGTGTTCAAATCAATTGGTATTTGGGGGCTTCTCAAGAGCTTTGTCATTCCAAAATCCTTTGGAATTTTGCAAGCCACGATCTTTCTTCAAGCTCTCCAATCCTTTTTTTCTTTGAATTTCTTTCATTTATTCTTATAACGTGTGGGTCAATATTTTAGTTGTAAATCCCTATCTCTACCTACATCACCTAATTCCCATGGTTTCTCATAGAAACTCTAGTGAATAGGGAGTCTCCCAAGACTCCATCCTTCACAAAGTCTTGTCTAAACAAAAGCAAGAACAACAACAATTATTGTTGGAAACCCTCATTACTCAACAATAACAAAAGTCACGAGCTAAAATGATGCATGCTATAATGAGTATATTTTTACAATTCATCACACATTAACAACAATCCCAATGACAACCTCAACCTCGACACATTTTTCATTCTACAATTCCTATTGTTAAAAGGACCTTCAAGATGGACACTACATTGTTTGTGCCTAAGTTTGATGGCACTCTCATGACAACGAGCTTAGTTATATGATACACAACATGAAAACTTAATTCAAAACTTTGTTGAACCTAAGATAGGCTAACAATATTTTGATCATTGAAGTTCACATGGAGTATTATATCCTTACATGGTGGTAGACCCACATCTAACATTTGGCATCCAACAACCAACCCTTGACGACACTTGGGCAGAGATCAAGGATGTTGTTCCCAAGAGGTTCTATCCATTAGAACACAAGGATGCTTTGTGGACAAAGTTTCTACACTTTGACCCAAGATAGTTCATCCAATTATTTATTGATGTCTTCAACAAAATTCATCTAACAATTTATTGTTGTCTTCAACAAAATTTCCATTAAGCTCAAGTTAAGAGACTTTGAAAACATTTTCCATGGTAAGTTCATTTCTAGGTGAGTTTTGCATTCAAGGAAGGAACTGGAACTATTCTTTGTTACTTCCTTATATCACACCTTCCAACTTGCTTCCAAACTAGAGGTCAAGATGCCTAAAACCAATCCTATCTATCAAAAGAAGTCAGTGTCCTCTTCTCAACCCACTATCACTTTTGAGGGTAAATCCATAATAATGGATAAAATTTGGGTCTCCCAACACAACATCTGCTATCGGGACACAAAAGAAGAGTAAGTGGTGTTTTTACCACAAAACATATGGACATTCTAACGATGAGTGAAAGGATCCAAGATTGATAAGAACACATACCTTCTCATTGGACAACAACAACTTACTAGAGACATAGTTGCAGACGTCATATGTCCCACCTCTAGGACTTTGCATTTTTTGTTCATGGCCATAGATTATATAGAGAATGATGAAGATGTTATGTTCAATCAAAGCTTTCAAATCAAGGAATGATTATCTTCCATTGTTATCAACAATGGTGGGTAGAAAAATATGGTATCCCAACAATTGGTTGCAAAGTTAAAGCTACCAACAACATCTCATCTTAGGTCGTGTCATATTGGGTGGGTGAAGGATTATGGATAACCTACCTTTGTTATTTGGAAGTGTCCCATCACCATTGTTATTGGACCCTTCTATGACAGTGGAGCATGAAGTCACTCGTCTTCATTATTATGATTTGACTCTAGATTTATTAGTCACTTTTGTAAATCTCCGCAGAAGCTTTTAGGTAGTTAGCTATGCTTTTTTACATCATTTCACCCCATACTAATGATAAAACTAAGGTCGTTAATTGTACCTTGGTTCATGCTCTTCAGATGTATCACCAATGGAACAAGAGGTGAGACCAACATGTTTTCGTATTGTAACATAGCTACAACATAACTAGGCGATTTTTTTTTGTCTCCCAATACGCATCTTCCCCCTAAAGGTTATACCATTTAATGTGACACTCTTTAATGGTTATAGAGTGAAGTTTCTTCTCCTTGGTAGCATTAATTGAGCTGATTGATGATGTTTCTCAATCTGGCTAGTAGTAGTCGACTAGTTTGTGAGCTTTGACATGATATCGCTTCTAAACAAGGGAAGAATGCTACGATTAAGCAAAAATTCCTTTAGATGTGAAGAAACTAGTACCACATCTTCATGAAAGTTTCAAGGCCTCCTCGTATCTCAAGCACTTTGTTGTCTATTATAGCACATGCATGGGAATATCCTCAACAGGTATGTGTACTCAAGTCAAGGTGCTTGACTTCTCTTGAATAACCTTTATTGTTAATCCATCCCTTCTGATTATACTTGAAGCTTGTGATTCTCCCACTAGTAGCATTCAAGTTATTATTAATGGTCTCTTTCCAAAATTCTTGAGATGGACTATCTCCTTCAGTTACTTGATTTGAACCTTGTGGATGATCTAATATAGATTGAGGGTTAATGATTAACTTATGATATTCAAGGATCCCATCCCTTACCTAGAAAATTGGTGCATCTAGTTCTCCCTTTGCTGACACCATGTCCACATATTTAGAGTAATTGCATGTTGTGAATCCCCCATCTAGAATTTGGATTAAAGATCTGGGCTCATCACGAAGGTTATTGACAGTTTCTCCCCTGTGATTCATTATGCCACCACGTTTGTGAGTAGGAACAAGGAATCAAAACTCATTTTTTCGAGGCCATCCAGGCCACTTAGTTTTATCAATAACATTGGTCACTTAGTTTTATCAATAACATTGGTTCCATCATCTACTATCACTTCTTCTCTACCTCTTTTCTTATAGAGATTTACACACCTATAAATTCTATTTGTTCTTGTTTGCTCATCCATTTGTGTTTGTTGAGGTTCTCCCATGTCCTTTTGTTCTTTCGCTTGGTTGCATTCTTGAGTTATTTCCATGTGTTTTTTTTCTTCTTCTTGTCTAGATTTTTGAAATTCAGGGTTTTGTTCATGAGTAGAGATATTTCCTAATATTTTGCGTCGTATTTGCTTCACTTGTTGTTCGTGGTAGTCCAAATATGCACATTTCTTCTTTCTTGCAATTTACCTAGACTCAGCTCTACCTTTGACAACAAAGCATGTGATATCCATGGAAAAAATGCCTTGATCTATGTTAGAGGATGATGAATAAAAAATACCACTAGATCCCCTCTCGCATCGTGATTTCTCATTAACCGATCCATCTTTCCTTTTTCTGTCATTAATGTTGTTTTTTTGCATTTCACCAAGCTCCTTATCCTTTATTTTCCACTGAGACTTGTCATTTCGAGACTTGGCTTTTCTATTGGTTCTACAATCTAGGTTAAATTTGAAATCAAAGTTAAAAATTTTATCATTTGCTTTGGTCTCTTCAATTTTACCATTGTTGTTGGGATTGCACTCAGCTTGATTTTTCTTGATCTCCCTGTGATTATATTTTTCATGACTCATTGTGTTCCTTATCCTTGTCATATTCATCTTTTCAAATGCTTTATTTATTGACTCATGGATATTATCAATGAGTTTGTTCTTTAATATGCCAAGAATGTCGGTTATAGCTCTAGAAGATGTATCGATGGTATATCCACAAAATGGTTGTGGTACCAATGACAACTGGAGCATACAACGATTTGGCTAGTGAAATTTTTACTTGGTTGGGTCAAAATAAATAAGCAAACTTACCGGGTCTACTAATTTTTTTACTAAGTTTGGTAAAAGAAATTACATAGTCGAGAAATACTTGAATGATACAAAAATTGAGTATGGGAAATGGGACCTCTCTAAGTGATCATTTCCTTAGCAAGACCTTCCCTCAGATCTAAGACACCAAGTATCTTACCAATAGTCATTTTTATCGCACAACCTGTAGATTGGGAAAAGCCCAACCCAATCCATGGTAGTGTGACAACTATGGGAGTACCTACCCACTGTCACCTTAGATAGACACTCCCCTTGCTTTATTGATGATGAAATCACCACAAGGGGGGAATCCCAGTGACCCTAGGGGGATTGAGATGAAAAGAGAAATGATGATGAGTGAGTCCCATGTAGATCAAGTTTGGAAGTGGAGAAAGGCTTGAGAGAGAGTCTTGTGAAAAGGTAAATGGTTTCCAAGGATCGTGCATCTGCAATACAATGTTAGCCCTGCCTGGAACAAGACAAATTGTGAGAAACCAAGGCTTTAAATAGTGTGGAATAGCAAGAAACCTTGTTGTCCAAATTTGTAGAAGTATTGGAATATATTTATCAGCAATGAACAAGTAATGACAACTAAAAATTATCAATCAAAATCATGTACAAGATACATTGAAATAAAGCTAACAATGAGTAGAGAAACTTCCAATGGTTAGAACAAGATTTTGATGATGTTAGAGGGTTGTTATGTGATGTTATCAACAAGTATTGTAGCATCCAAATGGTTGTAGAAAAAAAATTCTACAACAATGAATTCTAACCACAAAAACAAGCAAGTAAACCACCCAAGAATTAGCCAATAACTAGTAGAATAATCACCAAGGCTTACAATAAATTTTATGTGGTAGAATAATGAGTAAATGAAGAGATTTAGATGAGTTTGTTGCAGCCCTAATAGTTGTAGCATTAATTTGTAACAGCAAGATGAATTAGCTTGCCAATCAAGATGCCTCAAGGGCACAAGAAAGCCTTAAGAATGAGGAATAACTTCCAACTTAGCCAATTGCAAAATCTCAACTTTTCACGTATACCAATGCAATGATTTTATATGTCCAATGCAAGTAGATTAGTGCCTTATCAATTGGGTAGTGGAGTCTCTTGTGTAAGTGCTAGGTTTGTTACTTCACAAGGGGTGTAATTTTTTTTACTGGCCAGAGAAAACAAATCTAGCAAGGTAAATCTAAGAGGGTGTAAGCCTTTTTACTCCTCCTAAGAACCTTAGCAATAGCTTATTCAAGGACAAAATGATAGATCTTGGTAGAAGGTGTATGCCCTTGTACTCCTCCAAGGGTTTATACAAGAATAACCATGAAACAAGAAAAATTAACAACAATATGTAGAAAATTCCTTACCAGTTCCAATATATAGCAAGTAAAACCCTTCTCTACCAAGAAAATTCCGCCACAAAGCAAGAACAAAGCATCCAAGAAGTAGCGCCTAGCTTTTCATCATCAAAAGACAAGTACTAGAATCCAAAAGAGACCAAGTAGAGATAGTGCGGCTTGCCCAAGTAGGGCGAAAATTTCAGCCAACAATATGTAATTCTCAAGTGTGTTATGTCCAAATGAAATGAGCAAGACCTTTATTTATGCAAGGTCTTGCAAAACCAATTTGTCCATTTAGCTAGGGTAAAACACAAATTAGGGAGGTCGACCTCCTATATTTTCCCCTTTAAAACTTAAAATTCAAATAATACATAAAGTAAATCCCCTTTCGGGGTGACGTCATGCCCTAAATGGCGACGTAGGCCCTCCTAGCAGAGATGTTTTTCCTCAAAGTGAGGTCGTTAAGCCTCCAAATGCCTCACATCCTCTCCTCAAGTGCTCTATTGCAAAACAAGTGTCCTCCTCTCCATCAAATCATGCCACATTATCATCAAATACCTTGAACCATCAAACCCTATCCTTCCAAGTGATGACTCCATGTCCCAAAAGAGAAGAGTATGGCCTCCAAAGGAAAACATTGAGGTTGGGAAGGCTAGCGAGTCATCTCCAATGGATAATCAAATGCCTCCAAAGGAAACACCCCTCATCCATGTTGTCCCAAGGAGAGGGAGCGCATAATCCAACCTGTGGGCTTCATGCCCCAAATGAAGGTCCAAGGAACCTTATACCTTCACGATCAAGCTTTCACCTGTTAAGGACCTACAAAGACAAACAAGTACACCCTTCAAGGGTCCACAAGTCACAATATCATGTCAAGTAAGCCATATATAATAAAAGAACCACCCAGACATCTGCATCAAATCCCCCCTTTTCAAAATAAACCAATGCTCAAAGACCTTATACAACTTGCCAAATTTAGATATGGGAGGGGTGTCATAGTGCCTTATTGGGTGAGCCAATTCCTGAAGTAGGAGATGTTCCCAAGGAGAATCCTTTCTAAGTCATGTAGTGAACATGACATGGATGGGGCTAGACTTCTAGGTATGGGGTTTCATGGCATACAAGGGCTCGTATTGTCTCATTTATGGGCTCCTTTGTTGAGGGCTAGCCACATCTTTTTCCTCATTTTTGTTTTTAAGGCATATTTTTCCAAGCCCTCTATTAGCCATTTATTTTGCATGTGTCACCAAGTTGAGGACAATAAGGGAACTAAAAAGGAAATGCACAACCCACATATTCTCTACCTTGGTTCGCATGCCTTTCCAAGTTGAAGACAATAATGGAAACTAAAAAGGAAATGCATAGCACACAAACGTTATACCTTGGAAAGTATTACTGATAAATTAATTATTTATTTTATGGGTCCCTCACTTTTTGTAGAAGCGTTTCATTGCTCTCAGGATCACAGGGTGAGCCTCTATTGCATGATGTTTTTGCTAGGACACCTCATGTAACACCCCCTCTCTAAACCTCTGATTATATGTAATTAATTGTAATTAATGATTGCCATACTATGTCATGCAAAACATGTAAATGTATTAATGATCAATCCAAAATGCCAACAATTGACTGTGGGGGTGAAGCCTTGAGTACTAGCCATGAAACCGATAAAGGAATGAGAGAAGGGTTCATTAGGATACAGGACTAAGCCATTGTGCTGACGTGTTATTTTAGAAATATTCAGAATTTTCTCTCTACCTTGATATCAAGGCACATCATTTAATGAGGGAGGACTGGTGGTTGAGAAACCAACCACCATCAATGAATACAGGAATGGGAGGATGGGTTAGGATAACAGAAACTGTCAACCAAAGGTACCCAACGTGCCATTCCACAATCCCCAAGGTTGGCCTGAGTTCCTTCTGACAAAAAAAAGGGGACAGGGAGAGAAGTTTTCAGATTTCATGCAGAAGACGCATGAGGAGATAAGAAAAGAAGAAGGCAGGAGTGTGAAAGGGGGTGGGGGGGGTTGGGAACATGTCACATACCCACTACGGAGATAGAATTTTTTCTTTTTCATTTATTTTTCAACGGTCAGAATCCCCGGAGTCCTACGGGGCTTAGCGCAGGCTAGCTCTTTCCTATATCCACGTCCGCTCACAGGACCTTTTCTTCTTCCACGGCCTGAAGGATTCTAACGTCCTTCTAATTCCTTATCTGGAAAAATCTGCACCCATAGAAACTCTCCACTAAATCTCCCCTTTCCAATCATGAAATCGGACTTCGCGATTTCGCGATTCCCATGATCACGCGTTTGTGTATTGCAATTCCCCGAAACCCGATGTAAGTCAAACGCCGACCTTTCGCATCCCTATCGGGGTTTCTCCTGTCGTGAATTTGGCACTTGCGATGTCAATGACACTAAAATTTTCTACCCCCGAACCCCGATGGACCAAAACACTGACGCGTGCCTTGACGGTTTTGCCCTCCTGGTTAAACTCCGGCCCACATGACCGCTAATCCATAAGACCACGGTCTTACCTCCTGTCGGGATTTCGAACTTCACGGAATCAAAGTGTATGGACATTTTGTCCTCAGGATCCTCGATCCTCCGATTCCCGATACACCATTGCGCTGACACACGCAAGGGTTGACTCTTCAACGGTACCTTCACCTGTCGCTTTTTCGGATATCGCGGGATCGCGAATCCTAATGTGAAGTTTCCTTCGGAGCTTCACTTCCCAAAACCCCGATTTGATCTGCCACCTGTCCACCTCACCGACTCCTATGTGGCCCACACTCCTTTAGCCTGTTGGGATATAGCGTTTCGCGATTTCGTGATTTCCGCTGCTATGGTTTCTTTGTCCCCAGGAATCACGAAGTGCCGAACCCCGACATTCTCTGGATCTTTCAACACGTGTCCTATCCGAGATCTACGGCTAGGATTTCCTCGCTATTTTGAGACTCAAAGGTCCCAAATTTCTTAACTTCAGAACTCCCGATGCACCGATTTCTCCTTCTATCGGGACTTTCCCCGACAATCTGGATCTCCGCCACGTATCCCCAACTGATGGACGGTCCAGATCAAATCTCGTTGATTCAGAGTTTCTGTTGCCGAAGTACTCCGGCAACTTGCTCCTTCGATCCCCGAAATGTCGACGGGCTACCGATCTTGCCCGCGTGTCCGCCTATGATGGACGGCTCAGATTTGTCTCGGGGTTTTCACTATGAAAATCCCTGACCTCATGTCATCGTGACTTCCGGCATTGCGAGTGTCGCTATCCCGATGGCCACACCTCTCGTCGGGACTTTCAACCTCCGGTTCATGAGGGCTTAACCCTCATCCGTCTCTGAACAGATCCCACGGTTGTCGGGTTTTTCTAGCTAGGATCTAATGGTTCAGATCTATCCCACGTCGCACACTCTCCCACTACTTCCTGGGCGTGGAAAAAGGCAATGGTCCAGATGTTCTCATGGACCTTGGGGTCTACGATATCGATTTCCTCGCTATTCACGAAGATAGAGGAAAAAGGGGAAAGGTATGTAACTCCCTTGTTTCTTTCGTCGATCTGACGGTCGTGAATGACAATGCGTCTTCCGATAGGATCTCATCCATCAATTTGTTACTTATCCCTACGCTGCTACCTTGGGATTTTTAAGAGGGTCATTCCTCCTCGTACAGGGTTGTTAAGACTTGCAAAGCCAAGTCCTTTTTACAGGTGTTAGCTCTGGAAGTCGGTCCTGGATTGCTTGCAAGAGCAGAGCCCAACGCCCATCGGTTTTTTATGTCACGGTTTGATAAATGGGATGATCAGATGGGTAAGAACTCAGGGAAGTATCACTCAAATTCAGGGACTGGGTCTGGCACGCAGGGAAAAATTGAGGTCTTGATCTAACTTCAGTCAGGGGGTTGATTTAAAGATGCGCAGGTGGAAGACTTAGGAGAAGAATGAACAAACTACCTTAGGCAACAGGTCTTTCAGCGGTCTGTGGGGGAAAATCTCTGAACGCAAGATCCTCCTGGTTCAGGGCTTCGGGAAACTGAGAGGAAAAATTGACTGGATCCTCCAATTCCAAGTCGCTCAGCGAGGAGAAGTTTACAGAGGCCGATTAGAACAGAATGACTATCACAGTGATCCAACTCATCATCCTATGACAATCACACTCGACTGGATCCTTCAATTCCGAGATGCTCTGATACAATATAAACAAAGATATGAAAGGAAACTGACATTCATCAGGCAAGAAGTCTCAAAAGTCCAGAAATAACCATATTACAATGCTTCATTCAAGATTTTACAACCGGGAGCCTTGCTCAACCATCCATCCTTTTCAAAATACAAAAACTGAGTCTATATACCCAGGAAAATTCATCTCACAGAGGCCTGTCTAGTCACCCAAAGCTTGGTGTCCCTTCATTCAAACTCGTACTGATATCTTTCTTTAAGCGCCATCTTAACTACGCATGGCTCCTGCAAGGAGGGCAGCTGCGCCATTAAGTGTTGGGCTAGAGTGCGCAGACTTCTCTGTTGATTCGAGGACTTCGGCATGGTTTCTTTTGAGAAAATCGATACACAAGACCTCTTCGGGCAGACGGCTTGCCAAACCCTCCATCCCCTCACTTAATGAATGAAAGGAGGTTTCAACCACCCGCTCTTGCCATCATTTACTCCAGGCAAGAAACAGTATGGAGATCGGATCCGATGGCGCCTGGAGATCACGACGATCCCCTCTGTAACTGAACTCGACGCCTTGTCCTTCTTTACATAGCTCCTTTCTTCCTCCAGGTGACCACAGACTGTGACCACGTGCCTATTCCCAAGGCGCTTTCGGCATTCGCGAATATGAAGGGGGTTGATCCTTGCTAATCGAAATCGCGATGAGCGATATGCTGAGACGGCTTAATCTGGCACCACGCGTCCCCCTAGATCTGACGGCTCAAAATGCTTCGTGATGTCGCGGGCCCCAGTTTCGGCGCTATCGGGGTTCGGGGTTTCGCGATGTTCAAAGACATAAAACCTTCACCCTTTGA
>JASDQU010509314.1:17907-41147 GCA_032191745.1 Picea mariana | reverse complement strand
TGGGTGAGATTTAGTATTGTCTATTCCAATTCCCCAAGTTTAATCGTTACCTTTTGAAGGGCAGTGTTGTTGGCTTCGACTATTTCTTCATGGTGATGTAGGATGCATTTGATATCATTCCAGGTAGGGTCCATATTTACACCAAATAAGCATCCAAGATAACCAAACCATAGATTGTGATTAATTCCACCACCAGAGTTGGACGAAACAAGGGAAAGAGGGTGACTAGGGTCACCAAGCCACAGATAATCAAATAACCCTCTTCCTGAATTAGAGACAGAAGTAGGGGAAAAGCTTCCAAAATAACCATACCACACCCCATACATAAATGCATTGCCATTCCTAACAGAACCAAAAAGAGAAGAAAACCTTCGGATTTGAAATTTAAATGATACAGACTTGAGATCTAGAAGAAATAAAGTGACAATAGAGAAACCTAGTGATCAAGGGAAGCTTGGTGAGGAGTCGACTTATCACTAGCACTGAATGTTAGACACCCAGAGACCTCAAACCCCTACAACATAGAGCTCTGAGCTCCTATGAGAAGAGCCACATCACGATCCTACCTTCCTCTTCAAACAACATAATCCTGTCTTTGCCTCCAAATAATAGAATGGGTTTCTCGTTGAGAGCCATCCACCAATACAGCCTACGACCACACAAACAAAATTAAATGTACCCATCAATTACGAGGCCAAACATATGCGATAGCTACCTGTTCACATGGTTCATCACACCTTCAACTTACCACATGTCCCATCCATTAATTACACTATCCATAAGGGTTATAGTATGGGTTGCAACCTTTTTGACCCACTAACTACTATTTCACCTTCTGTTAGGCCCGATCCCACCTTGGCCCAACAATCTGCTTAAGAATTGTGCTCTTGCTTGATGTGAAACAAGTTATGGTCTTGAAATTCAATAAGGAGGGATAATGTATGAGAAATTACTCTAATGAAAACATTGTTTCCAATGATATGTATTTTGATGAGTGCCCTGATCACCAGCATGGAGTCATCAAGGATGCTTCTATTCTGAATCCCCATTGATCTTGCCAGATTGACACCTTCCCAAACGACACAAGCCTCGATAGTGTTGTTGGAGACATTGCCTAGGCCCCAAGAAAAATATGCAACAAAAGTTCCTTTGAGATCACAAATAATCCCCCCCACACTTGCCACCCCTTATTTTTGTTTGAGTTATTTATTGGGTAGGTGTTATATTATTTGCATGTGTGTGGGAGGGTGCGTCGGATTTGACGATTGTGTCTAATGATCCCTCCCTAGTAGTGTCCTTTGTGTCGTGTGTGTTGGGCGCTTCCCTAGGGGGGTCCCGTGGGGGGGGTAATTGGGGGGGAGGAGACCCCCCCCACCCCTCCCTCCCCCCAATTATGCAGAGTGTTCAGCTCTGGGGCAATGCCCCAAATTTTTTTTGGGGGTGGTTTTTGCTATATTTAACATTTTTCTAAATTTATCTCAAATTAAGGGATTAGGGTTTTGGTCGGTGCAGAATACCTAAAACTTTGTGTATATTGTATTGTGAATGGTGAAATTAATACAATGAAGAGTTGAGAGGTGCGACACCAAGGAAGACTAGTTTTCTCTTGGTCAAGGGTTTCTAGCATAAATCTTTGTGTACTATGTGTATGAATCATTGATTAATTTCTATTTTGCTTAGAATCTGTATGCATTGCTTTACTTCATAGGTTTAGAACTTACATTCTTATCTACTATTGGTAGTGTTCAAATCAATTGTTATTGGGGGGCTTCTCAAGAGATTTGTCATTCCAAACTCCTTTGGAATTTTGCAAGCCACAATCTTTCTTCAAGCTCTCCAATCCTTTTTTTCTTTGAATTTCTTTCATTTATTCTTATAACGTGTGGGTCAATATTTTAGCTGTAAATCCCTATCTCTACCTACATCACCTAATTCCCATGGTTTCTCATAGAAACTCTAGTGAATAGGGAGTCTCCCAAGACTCCATCCTTCACAAAGTCTTGTCTAAACAAAAGCAAGAACAACAACAATTATTGTTGGAAACCCTCATTACTCAACAATAGCAAAAGTCACGAGCTAATACGATGCATGCTATAATGAGTATATTTTTACAATTCATCACACATCAACAACAATCCCAATGACAACCTCAACCTCGACACATTTTTCATTCTACAATTCCTATTGTTAAAAAGACCTTCAAGATGGACACTACATTGTTTGTGCCTAAGTTTGATGGCACTGTCATGACAACGAGCTTAGTTATATGATACACAACATGAAAACTTAATTCAAAACTTTGTTGAACCTAAGATAGGCTAACAATATTTTGGTCATTGAAGTTCACATGGAGTATTATATCCTTACATGGTGGTAGACCCACATTTAACATTTGGCATCCAACAGCCAACCCTTGACGACACTTGGGCAGAGATCAAGGATGTTGTTCCCAAGAGGTTCTATCCATTAGAACACAAGGATGCTTTGTGGACAAAGTTTCTACACTTTGACCCAAGATAGTTCATCCAATTATTTATTGATGTCTTCAACAAAATTCGTCTAACAATTTATTGTTGTCTTCAACAAAATTTCCATTCAGCTCAAGTTAAGAGACTTTGAAAACATTTTCCATGGTAAGATCATTTCAAGGAAGGAACTGGAACTATTCTTTGTTACTTCCTTATATCACACCTTCCAACTTGCTTCCAAAATAGAGGTCAAGATGCCTAAAACCAATCCTATCTATCAAAAGAAGTCAATTTCCTCTTCTCAACCCACTATCACTTTTGAGGGTAAATCCATAATAATGGATAAAATTTGGGTCTCCCAACACAACATCTTCTATCGGGACACAAAAGAAGAGGAAGTGGTGTTTTTACCACAAAACATATGGGCATTCTAATGATGAGTGAAAGGAGCCAAGATCGCTAAGAACACATACCTTCTCATTGGACAACAACAACTTACTAGAGACATAGTTGCAGATGTCATATGTCCCACCTCTAGGACTCTGCATTTTTTGTTGATGGCCATAGACTATATAGAGAATGATGAAGATGTTATGTTCAATCAAAGCTTTCAAATCAAGGAATGATTATCTTCCATTGTTATCAACAATGGTGGGCAGAAAAATATGGTATCCCAACAACTGGTTGCAAAGTTAAAGCTACCAACAACATCTCATCTTAGGTCGTGTCATATTGGGTGGGTGAAGGATTATGGATAACCTACCTTCGTTATTTGGAAGTGTCCCATCACCATTGTTATTGGACCCTTCTATGACAGTGGAGCGTGAAGTCACTCGTCTTCATTATTATGATTTGACTCTAGATTTATTAGTCACTTTTGTAAATCTCCGCAGAAGCTTTTAGGTAGTTAGCTATGCTTTTTTACATCATTTCACCCCATACTAATGATAAAACAAGGGTCGTTAATTGTACCTTGGTTCATGCTCTTCAGATGTATCATCAATGGAACAAGAGGTGAGATCAACATGTTTTCGTATAGTAACATAGCTACAACATACCTAGGCGATTTTTTTTTTGTCTCCCAATACACATCTTCCCCTTAAAGGTTCTACCGTTTAATGTGACACTCTTTAATGGTTATAGAATGAAGTTTCTTCTCCTTGGTAGCATTATTTGAGTTGATTGATGATGTTTCTCAATCTGGCTAGTAGTAGTCGACTAGTTTGTGAGATTTGACATGATATCGCTTCTAAACAAGGGAAGAATGCTACAATTAAGCAAAAATTCCTTTAGATGTGAAGAAACTAGTACCACGTCTTCATGAAAGTTTCAAGGTCTCCTCGTATCTCGAGCACTTTGTTGTCTATTATAGCACATGCATGGGGCATATCCTCAACAGGTATGTGTACTCAAGTCATGGCATTTGACTTCTCTTGAATAACCTTTATTGTTAATCCATCCCTTCTGATTATACTTGAAGCTTGTGATTCTCCCACTAGTAGCATTCAAGTTATTATTAATGGTCTCTTTCCAAAATTCTTGAGATGGACTATCTCCTTCAGTTACTTGATTTGAACCTTGTGGATGATATAATATAGCTTGAGGGTTAATGATTAACTTATGATATTCAAGGATCCCATCCCTTACCTAGAAAATTGGTGCATCTAGTTCTCCCTTTGCCAACACCATGTAAACATATTAGAGTAATTGCATGTTGTGAATCCCCCATCTAGAATTTGGATGAAAGATCTGGTCTCATCATGAAGGTTATTGACAGTCTCTCCCCTGTGATTCATTATGCCACCACCTTTGTGAGTAGGAACAAGGAATCGAAACTCATTTTTTCGAGGCCATCCAGGCCACTTAGTTTTATCAATAACATTGGTTCCATCATCTACTATCACTTCTTCTCTACCTCTTTTCTTATAGAGATTTACACACCTGTAAATTCTCTTTGTTCCTGTTTGCTCATCCATTTGTGTTTGTTGAGGTTCTCCCATGTCCTTTTGTTCTTTCGCTTGGTTGCATTCTTGAGTTATTTCCATGTATTTTTTTTCTTCTTCTTGTCTAGATTTTTGAAATTCAGGGTTTTGTTCATGAGTAAAGATATTTCCTAATATTTTTCTTCGTATTTGCTTCACTTGTTGTTCGTGGTAGTCCAAATATGCACATTTCTTCTTTCTTGCAATTTCCATAGACTCAACTCTACCTTTGACAACAAAGCATTTGATATCCATGGAAAAAATGCTTTGATCTATATTAGAGGATGATGAATAAGAAATACCACTAGATCCCCTCTCGCATCGTGATTTCTCATTAACCGATCCATGTTTCCTTTTTTTATCATTAATGTTGTTCTTTTGCATTTCACCAAGCTCCTTATCCTTTATTTTCCACTGAGACTTGGCTTTTCTATTGGTTCTACAATCTAGGTTAAATTTGAAATCAAAGTCAAAAATTTTATCATTTGCTTTGGTCTCTTCAATTTTACCATTGTTGTTGGGATTGCACTCAGCTTTATTTTTCTTGATGTCCCTATGATTATATTTTTCATGACTCATTGTGTTCCTTATCCTTGTCATATTCATCTTTTCAAATGCTTTATTTATTGACTCATGGATATTAACAATGAGTTTGTTCTTTAATATGCCAAGAATGTCGGTTACAGCTCTAGAAGATGTATCGATGGTATATCCACAAAATGGTTGTGGTACCAATGACAATTGGAGCATACAACAATTTGGCTAGTGAAATTTTTACTTGGTTGGGTCAAAATAAATAAACAAACTTACCGGGTCTACTAATTTTTTTACTAAGTTTGGTAAAAGAAATTACATAGTCGGGAAATACTTGAATGATACAAAAACTAAGTATGGGAAATGGGACCTCTCTAAGTGATCATTTCCTTAGCAAGACCTTCCCTCAGATCTAAGACACCAAGTATCTTACCAATAGTCATTTTTATCACACAATCTGTAGATTGGGAAAAGCCCAACCCAATCCATGGTAGTGTGACCACTATGGGAGTACCTACCCACTGTCACCTTAGATAGACACTCCCCTCGCTTTAGTGACGATGAAATCACCACAAGGGGGGAATCCCAGTGACCCTAGGGGGATTGAGATGGAAAGTGAAATGATGACAAGTAAGTCCCATGTAGATCAAGTTTGGAAGTGGAGAAAGGATTGAGAGAGAGTCTTGTGAAAAGGTAAATGGTTTCCAAGGATCGTGCATCTGCAATACAATGTTAGCCCTGCCTGGAACAAGACAAATTGTGAGAAACCAAGGCTTTAAACAGTGTGGAATAGCAAGAAACCTTGTTGTCCAAAATTGTAGAAGTATTGGAATATATATATCAGCAATGAACAAGTAATGACAACTGAAAACTATCAATCAAAATCATGTACAAGATACTTTGAAATAAAGCTAACAATGAGTAGAGAAACTTCCAATGGTTAGAACAAGATTTTGATGATGTAAGAGGGTTGTTATGTGATATTATCAACAAGTAATGTAACATCCAAATGGTTGTAGAAAAAAATTTCTACAACAATGAATTCTAACCACAGAAACAATCAAGTAAACCACCCAAGAATTAGCCAATAACTAGTAGAATAATCACCAAGGCTTACAATAAAATTTATGTGGTAGAATAATGAGTAAATGAAGAGATTTAGATGAGTTTGTTGCAGCCCTATTAGTTGTAGCATTAATTTGTAACAGCAAGATGAATTAGCTTGCCAATCAAGATGCTTCAAGGGCACAAGAAAGCCTTAAGAATGAGGAATAACTTCCAACTTAGCCAATTGCAAAATCTCAACTTTTCACGTATACCAATGCAATGATTTTATATGTCCAATGCAAGTAGATTAGTGCCTTATCAATTGGGTAGTGGAGTCTCTTGTGTAAGTGCTAGGTTTGTTACTTCACAAGGGGTGTAAGCCTTTTTACTGGCCAGAGAAAACAAATCTAGCAAGGTAAATCTAAGAGGGTGTAAGCCTTTTTACTCCTCCTAAGAACCTTAGCAATAGCTTATTCGAGGACAAAATGATAGATCTTGGTGGAAGGTGTATGCCCTTATACTCCTCCAATGGTTTATACAAGAATAACCATGAAACAAGGAAAAATAACAACAATATGTAGAAAATTCCTTACCAGTTCCAATATATAGCAAGTAAACCCTTCTCTACCAAGAAAATTCCACCACAAAGCAAGAAAAAAGCATCCAAGAAGTAGCGCCTAGATTTTCATCATCAAAAGACAAGTACTATAATCCAAAAGAGACCAAGTATAGATAGTGCGGCTTGCCCAAGTAGGGCGAAAATTTCAGCCAACAATACGTAATTCTCAAGTGTGTTATGTCCAAATGAAATGAGCAAGACCTTTATTTATGCAAGGTCTTGCAAAACCGATTTGTCCATTTAACTAGGGTAAAACACAAATTAGGGAGGTTGACCTCTTATATTTTCCCCTTTACAACTTAAAATTCAAATAATACATAAAGTAAATCCCCTTTCAGGGTGACGTCATGCCCTAAATGGCGACGTAGGCCCTCCTAGAAGAGATGTTTTTCCTCAAAGTGAGGTCGTTAAGCCTCCAAATGCCTCACATCCTGTCCTCAAGTGCTCTATTGCAAAACAAGTGTCCTCCTCTCCATCAAGTCATGCCACATCATCATCAAATACCTTGAACCATGAAACCCTATCCTTCCAAGTGATGACTCAATGTCCCAAAATAGAAGAGTATGGCCTCCAAAGGAAAACATTGAGGTTGGGAAGGCTAGCAAGTCATCTCCAATGGATAATCAAATGCCTCCAAAAGAAACACCCCTCATCCAGGTTGTCCCAAGGAGAGGGAGAACATAATCCAACCTGTGGGCTTCATGCCCCAAATGAAGGTCCAAGGAACCTTATGCCTTCACAATCAAGCTTTCACCTGTCAAGGACTTGCAAAGACAAACAAGTACACCCTTCAAGGGTCCACAAGTCACAATATCATGTCAAGTAAGCCATATATAATAAAAGAACCACCCAAACATCTGCATCAAATCCCCCCTTTTCAAAATAAACAAATGCTCAAAGACCGTATACAACTTGCCAAATTTAGATATGGGAGGGGTGTCGTAGTGCCCTATTGGGTGAGCTGATTCCTCAAGTAGGAGATGTTCCCAAGGAGAATCCTTTCTAAGTCATGTAGTGAACATGACATGTATGGGGTTAGACTTCTAGGTATGGGGTTTCATGGCATACAAGGGCTCGTATTGTCTCATTTATGGGCACCTTTGTTGAGGGCTAGCCACATCTTTTTCCTCATTTTTGTTTTTAAGACATATTTTTCCAAGCCCTTTATTAGCCATTTATTTTGCATGTGTCACCAAGTTGAGGACAATAAGGGCACTAAAAGGGAAATGCACAACCCACATATTCTCTACCTTGGTTCGCATGCCTTTCCAAGTTGAAGACAATAATGGAAACTAAAAAGGAAATGCATAGCCCACAAACGCTATACCTTGGAAAGTATTAATGATTAATTAATTATTTATGTTATGGGTCCCTCACTTTTTTTAGAAGTGTTTCATTGCTTTCGTGATCACAGGGTGATCCTCTATTGCATGATGTTTTTGCTAGGACACCTCATGTAACACCCCCTCTCTAAACCTTTGATTATATGTAATTAATTGTAATTAATGATTTCCATACTATGTCATGCAAAACATGTAAATGTATTAATGATCAATCGAAAATGCCAAAAATTGATTGTGGGGGTGAAGCCTTGAGTACTAGTCATGATACCGCTAAAGGAATGAGAGAAGGGTTCATTAGGATAAAGGACTAAGCCATTGTGCTGACGTGTTATTTTAGAAATATTCAGAATTTTCTCTCAATCTTGATATCAAGGCACATCATGTAATGAGGAAGGACTGGTGGTTGAGAAACCAACCACCATCAATGAATACAGGAATGGGAGGATGGGTTAGGATAACAAAAACTGTCAACCAAAGGTACCCAACGTGCCATTCCACAATCCCCAAGGTTGGCCTGAGTTCCTTCTGACAAAAAAAAGGGGACAGGGGGAGAAATTTTCAGATTTCGTGCAGAAGACGCATGTGGAGATAAGAAAAGAAGAAGGCAGGAGTGTGAAAGGGGGTGGGGGGAATGGGAACATAGAGAAAGAACTTGGGAGGGGTTTTGAACTGAGGTCGGAGAAGAAAAAGTGCAGGAGAGGCCCATGTGTGGGCTGAGAAAAATGAGTCTCAAGTTAAAACTTGGTTACTGCACTATTTTGAAAGCCTAGATCCAATCCTGAGCTGAGAAGGTTGCGAGCTTGATGTTGGAGAGCATATGATAAATATCGTAAAGGCTTGGGATAGGTGGGTACGAGAAAATATTGACAGAGAGGTATGAAGGAGAGTAACTTGCACCTCTAAATCTTCCCGAGGACCTGAGAGAATCTCCTTGGTGGTATCATGGTTTGGCAAGGGGGTGGCATGTTGCCAAAGGCACTAAGCCAGCAGAGCCTATGGTTGGGTGGGAAGGAAAACACCCACAGACATTTGGCTAGGAACAACTTGAAATAGATAAGTATTCCTCACTCTATGAAACCTAATCGAAAGTAGAGGATTTATTCCTGTAATGGTTTGTAACTGTGTATGGATGTTTTATGGGCTCGTTGTTGTCCCATTGGGAAGCTAATATGCTTGCATGATAATGTATCTGAGTAGAAATGCACGCGTATTGCAAATCTGAACATGAACACACTATAAATGTTCTAAACTATGGAAAATAAACATGTATCTATGAATTTATAGATTGCGTAATATAATAAACATTGTGGAAAAAGGGATTTTTCTGAGTAAGGTTCAGAGCCAAGAGGGCATGTTAAAAACTTTAGAAATAACTTGGAAGAATTCCTAAGAGTTTAAGTCTTAAATCAGACTGTTAATCGAGAGAGAACCCATGTTTTAAAGCACAAGTTAATGACAACCATAGATCCATCAGGGGATTTGAGGTAGGGAATCTTGACCGTTGGTTAGGGAGTGAGCCAGCAGAGCACTCCAACACTAATTTATAGAGCAGCTTTGATGGGAGACTCTGAGAAATGATCTGGATCATTAATCGGGATATGGGTGAGAGTTAACCTCCATCGTAGATCTCTAGAATGCCCCATTTAAGTGATATTGGGGAAATGATGATGTCATGCGATGCAAATTACCAACTCGGTAACTCGTGTGTCCTAATAGCAACACGTGTCACCAGAGGAGTGGTTAAGGGACATGGATGTCTAAGAAGAGGTTGGAATTTTTAAGACCATTGGCTTTAACATAGACCGTAGGATCTGGATGTTGACATATTCCAACCCTTCATCATAGGGCATAGTCTCGGTGTAATAGAGTGTGGGGTAGATAAGGGACTTTGATAGAGGAGATTCTGAGAGGATATCTGGATCATAGATCGAGATAGATCTCTACCATTAATTGGTAAGTGGCGAGAATAAATCTCAGCCATCGATCTGGTGCAATAAAAGAGCCTAGCCTTTTGTTAGAGTAGGCTAAGATGTTTGTAGAAGAAAAACTTCCAATCAACAAGGATCGTTGATGTATCGAAGCGATGATGGATGAATCTTGACTGTTGAGGTTGAGTGAGGGGAAAATGGTTCCAACTCTTCGTTCCATGCCTTACCCTATGAGCGCAAAGAGAGAGAATATTATGCTGGCATGATGTGTCATGCCAACATGGCAGTCGACATGTCCCAAAGGACGACAAGTGTCAGTACCTGGATGGTCGACCTTATATTCAGTGATGATATGTATGCCATATCAGACCACGAGGGATATCCACGTGTCAAGCAACGATTGCACCACATTTCATGGAAATTTCGCACCTTGAGGGACAGTCTACAACACGTCATGGATGACACGTGTCATGATAGGTGGCAGGTCGTGGAAATGCCTGCATATTCAGAGGATGACACATGTCATCCTGTAAATTGTATAAAGGACCGAGTATGAGTCCATGTCGGGATAAGTCTGGGAACAGGTGTATAAGTCCTATCCGTCAGATCTACAGGACGATAGATCTGGGCCATTTGCCGAAGTTTAAAGGGTTGGCAAGGTTGTGTGTCATCCAAGAAAAATGTTGATGACGATAAAGGCATCGACGAAACAATGAGTGTCATTGATCTACTGATAGAAGAGAGTTAATATTAGTTGTAGATCGCCTTAAGATCCATTCTAGAGAGTAAACTGAAGCAATGGCGTCTTGATGATATGGTTTGCCAACTTAGCAACCTATCTGTATAGAGTAGTGTTAGGTGTCACTAAGTGATTGGTCAACAAGGTAAAAGTGGGCCCCATTAGGCGAGGGGGATCCCTTGGACCTTCATTTTATTCCTAGTCGTCGGATCTATGGGCCAATGAATTTGGACCGTCGATTTCGAAGGCATCATTGTCGAAGGTAGTAGGATGGCGAGCTGGGCATTAACCAGAGAATGTCGATGACAATATAGATCAACAACATATTGTGAGTCGTCAATCTCGTCGGGGATGTGACGAGAAGATCTCAGTCATTGGATGATCGACGCTAGAACCGTCAGATTGAGAAATGTTAGATGGGAGGGTGTTACCCTCCGCATAAGTTGGAGTCGTCGTTTCAACTAGAGTCATTGGATGAGCGACTTGTGAATCGTCAGATCTAGGGAGGGGTTCAATTAACTATGCGTTGTGAGAACTTTTCGTTGGGGGAATTTGTAATGCATGGGAATGAAATCCCTGATGACGACACGAGGTTCAGTGGGATCAGTACCTTGGATCAACGAGCCATGCGGAAAAATCCAGTCGAATGACATAAGTATTAAGAGGCCACGTGGATGCCACACGGAAGTAACGTGGCCTTTGCCAATGGAGACCCGAGAAATTTGGGAGGCCATAACATTTGACTCCGAGACAAGATTTGGGCATACTTACAGTCATTGGAAAGTTCTTGATGCGTAGGAGACGTTGTTTCCCTCGAGAACAGGCCTCGAGATGTCTAAGAAGAAGTGGAATTTTAATACCCCATCCCTTAAAAGGTACTTAAGTGGTTGGGTGTGTTACAAAGTGGTATCAGAGCATAGTTCAAACACTTGGACTGGATGGACCATAGATCAGACAAGGGACTAGTATATTAAGGCTAGGATAGACCTATTGGAAAAAGTTTGTCTACGTTAAATCTTGTTTATAATCTGCACAAGTTCTTTGTTTTGGGATTTTGTGCAATAGAATAATTGTTGTTCCTATAGGAGTGAGAATATATTGGTAGGCATTCATGGTTGAATCTGATGTAAATGGTAGAATCTTGTCAAGGGCTGCTTAGGTTCAAAAGAATGAATAAACTAGTGATTGTAATGTTGCATGTAAGCATTGGTGATTATTGTTCATATAAGGGCTAAGACCCTTATGGAGAGATTCCTTGTGGTTAAAGGAATTTGGTATGGATCGATAGGATTCTCGGCAGTATTACTGATTAAATAAAAGAATAAATTATATATATATAATTCCTCATGTTATAGGATTGATGGAAATTTGCAAGGTCAATCTACTTGACTTGTAACGAATGAAAACATGTTACTGGATAACCTAGTTGAGCAAAGAAAAATGAGTCTTTTGGATTGTTGATAGTCCTCATAAGAGAGGTAAATGATATGAACATGAGAGAGTTATGAGCTCATGGTTGTATTAAGGAAAATATATAATCCTACTAACCTAAGGGTTTGTCTATGCATGTGGATGCAAAGGAAGACAATTGAAATACATATGCACCGAGGACATGAGCAAAATGCTTAGAGCACACAGATATGTTGGAATGCATATGGTAAAGATTGAACATAGATGTAACATGTAATTAGGATTATTATAGTTTGTGAGTAGATATAAAATGTGGTATGGTCATAGATCATATGGCTAGTAATGATTTGATTGTAGTAGCATAAGTAAAATGTTTATGATAAATGATTGTTATTGCCTTATGAATATAAGGTCGTAATGTTGAAGGAAAGACTGATATCAAGTCTAGTAAAGGAAGTGTTGGAGCATTTCCAGGTGACCAATAGGTCAGATTCATACCCATGGGTGGAGGATGGCCATACAGGCATGGTTGGGTATACTCAAATAGCAAAAAGAAGGAATTTAGGATAGGATTACCTTGATAAAGGTTTGTTGACCAAAAGTGAATTGAAGCATGAAGAGAGACTAGAATTATTAACTTGTTGCCTTAGTCAGTGTTGTAATTGCCTGCTTATGTTTCTGAATTGTGGAAGGCTTTTATAATAGACATGTAACAATGGATTCTTGTTGGGTGTTGTCATGAGAGAAGGAAACATAAATACGATCACGTCTATGAAACTAGTTGTGTGAATAATTACAAATCCTCATCATAAAAGATTGATATAAGCTAAAATTTGATGAATGTATATGATTAGTATGGGAATGTACCAGTGGTGCACATGTACAATATACGTGGATGAGTATATGTATACTAAAGGCATGATATGATTGCCTGAGTAAGAGGGAAGTAAGGCAAAGAGCATGCTTTCCTGGACTGCATAATGGCATGGATGCATGGTTGACCCTATGTTGGAGAGTATGAGTACCATGTTTTAATAATATTTTGGAGAAGTATGCAAATCCTCAGAGAAAGCTAATATGAAATGCTAAGAGAGCAATGAGCAAAAGTGCCTTTTGTTGGTTGTTATCTTTTAAAGAGGCAACATGATTATGATTTTAATTGGTGAGGCTAGTCATGCAAGTGACTGAAGGATCTCATCAAAACTAGATGATGTTAAAATAAATGTGAATGGAAGAGGTAAAAAGGTGCAAGTGATGCACATACGCATATGTAGATGTACATAAACATGCTTAAAAGTATAATATGACTGCTTGATCAAGTAGGATGTGAGGCAAGATGTGTACTTGTCAAATCTGAATAATTCCATGGAGGCATGATTGACCATATGTTGGAGGGTCTGATTGTCTCGATGGAATAATAGCTTGAGGGAGATGTGTTCCATTTCCTTGGAAAAATCTAGTGTCATTTGTTGATAGAATAAATGAGCATAAATGCTCTATTGGCATGATAACAAGACAACGTGCTTATGCCTTTTAGGTTTGTATGAGAATGACTATGAACAATCATGAGTTAAATGATTTTAAAGTAAAGATACATAAAAAGGAAATTGTAAAGTATGTCTATGATAGACACACAACATGTTGATGCATGTGGTTGAGTGCATAAAGAACAGTTTGAAAGCAAGCTGATAACCTAAAGATACAAGTTTGAATATGTAGTTGGAATGCATCATAGGATTGCAAGCATATATTCCTTATGGAATATTGGATAAAACACTAAAATAGTGAAGCTAAGACTGACTGAAGATTGAGGTCAATTCAAACCATTTGGATATGCAATAAGGAAGTTGCATGATGAGACAGTTCCATGTGAAGGAATTGTGTAGGAACTTTGTCATAAAAACAAAGCTATAACCTTAATGATTATTGAGAGTTGGGTAGTGGGTTGCAAGGCCTGTTTATATAAGAATTCTGGATTACATTCTAAAATATAATGCATGCATAGGGAACATGAAAATGAAGTTAATCAATCTAATTAGTAAATGTGAAAAATGCATTGGTTCACGATTAACATGTGAACCAAAATCTTGTTGTTGTAGCATGTTGATTTACCAGAAAAAGTCAAGATGAAACTTGGTTGAAACTACTCAATGAATTGAGCAGGAAAATCCCAAAAGGGACAGCCTACAAAAGTAAATAAGGAGAAAAGGAGGAATGCTTTTCTCATTTTGTAATCTAATTTGCTTAACATAGTTGTAAAATTCAACAATTGTGAAAGCAAAGTATAATAAAGTATAATGAATATGTTTGAAAGAATGACCTTGGTCAGAGGCCATCTTATGCAAAGGCAGTGAGGCCTTGAAATAATTCAGCTAGACTGAAAATCTCGAACTGTGTAAAAGAAGTTGGAAAAAGGGAAGGGTCCCTTAACTCCTCTCTTGTTGATTATGGTGTTTTCTCGAGGATGAGAAACTGATTCGTGGATGTAGGTAAAAGTTTTGGCATGAGAATGTTGATAGCTATATGATTTTAGATACAACTAAAAATTGGATTGTGATTGCACTAGCCAAGACATTAAGAAGCAATGTGATAGAATACATACAAATATGTTGGGGCATATCTGAATTTTTTTTATTGATTTAAATGTTATGATACATGCTATTTATTTTACATGATAGCTGATATAATTGTGAATGTGATGATGCATGGTATATGTAGGAAGTGATTGAGTTGTTGGGGAAGGACGGTTACCAATGGTTGGCAACCTCAGGAAGAGGAGAAATATAAGAAGATCGTTGTTGAAAGATTGATGAAGGGGACTATGAGAGATCCCATGAAGCACCACTGGTGAGGTAATATCAGAGAGGGTGCTAGCTGTGAGAACAAGTATAAAAGTGTTCATGCCTATGTGGCATAAGGTTTTAAATGGATTGGGTAAGAATCCCTTCTGAAATATTTTATTATTTTAATGATATGAAAACGATTTTGATTGGTTGTTGTATTCCATTGATGCCCGAGCAGGGTAAGATTAAGGAAGGGAACTCAAAGAATAGAGAAACGAAACTCTGGTAGTCAAGCATGATTGGAATCCTTGCAAGAAAAATTCATGAACAAAGTATCATGAATATATTGACCCAATCGGAAATGATTGGTAACAAAAGTGCTCTTAAGCAACACATTGATTGAATGCATTGAGAAATGCATGTTTGCATGAGAGGTAAGATAATGGACTACCTAGTATGGAAGGAGAACCTTCCAATATTTTACAGAGTTGTAGTAATGATAGAAAGAGGAATTGGGTGCCCATGAATGTTGGCACCCTGGTTACTAGTGAAGAAATGATGCTTGAATGCATTCATGAGAAACTTACAGTCTCACGTGTGTTGATCTGAGGCTATGATAAACTAAAAGAAGGAGGGACAATCCTATTGTAATAATGAATATGGATAGAGAATCCATGTGGTGAGAGGTTGGTTGAGTTCCAACACACCATGGCAAGAGTACCTAATATAAAATGTAGTAAATGAAATCAATGCAAGGGTGCATTGTGTGTGAATGTGGCCATGGATATTGACACATTAGATCAAATTCACTTAATATTGAATTGCATTTGGAAAAATTTAGTATGTTGAAATGATGCATGTGTAAGGAATGATATTTCCTTTTGCTTATATCATTGAATAAATGAATGCAAGGAAATTATTAGTATGCATGGTTCTGAAAAGTGTTTGGAAATCACTGGACGTGTGCATTGAAAACATAATGTGCATGAGAACTAACAATTTATTTGGTTGAGTAAAGATTGAAATGCATGAAGGAGGGTCTTGGAAATGGCAATATTATAAGCCTGTGAGGAAGACCAATGCTCGCTGGTTGTGAAGAGCCAAACTGTTTTGAGAAGAAAATCTAATGCTTGTTAACTCTAGTTCCAATATCGAACAAATCTGAAAATGAAATGAAATTGTGAAATTGAAAATATGTAGGTAACATATTTGGGAAGAATTTTTGAATGAAAATATCTCACAAATTTATGTTTGCATGTGAACAGAGGTGAGAGGAAGAGATTCATCCAGAGAGGACAAATGGTGGTTGTCAAATCAAAAAGCATGGAAGAGGGCTACTGATGAACTTTGTGATAAGTCGTGATCGCCATAAAGAATGTTGTATTGTGGTAACATCTGTTGAATGGACACTTTCAACAAAACAAGTCAGAGGGATGCCTCAACAAGAGCAAGCTCGGGGGACGCTTCAACTGTAAGACTCAACCAAGCCTCTGAAACTCTTCTTGTGCGAGAAATCCTGGGCACGTAGGATGGATTTCCTAAGGGACTGTATAGCAGAGAAGGGAATCATGAGCCTGAGCCTGAAAGGCGAGTGATCACAAGGAAGGGGAGACTTCGATAACTCATGTGAAAGACTCAGTGGAGTCTTTAAAAATTTTGTCATTTGTTGATTGGGATGATGCACACAATGGGTTGTCTAGGAAAACAACGAGCCAAGTTAAAGAGACAACCACATGGACACAAATCCATGAACTGCATAGATACGTATTGTGTCGGTTTGTGATTATTTCCTCTTCAATTTGAACAACAAAAAAAGTTTTTGCATGAAATTGTGATTGATATGCTTGTTGTTTGAAATTATTGTAGGCATGTGACAAAGGGCAAGAGTCTAGGAAAGGACCAAACCAAGAAAAGGAAGACATTGCTAAAGCAACTAAAAAACAAGGCATGGCAGGTGTTATCGAGGAAAGAACACTGAGGACGATGTTCCTTTGAAGGGGGAGGGGATTGTAACACCCCCTCTCTAAACCTCTGATTATATGTAATTAATTATTGCCATGATATGGCATGCAAACAATGTAAATGTATTAATGATCAATCAAAAATGCCAACAACTGACTGTGGGGGTGAAGCCTTGAGTACTGGCCATGATACCACTAGAGGAATGAGAGAAGGGGTTCATTAGACAAAAGGACTAAGCCATTGTATTGATGTATTCTTTTAGAAATTTTCATAATTTTCCCTTGACCCTGATATCAAGGCAAATCAATTAATGAGGGAGCATTGGTCATTGAGTATCCAACCACCCTCAATGAATACAAGCATGGGAGGCCGAGTTAGGAAAAAATAAGTTGTCATCCAAAGGTACCCAGCGTGCCATTCCAAAATCCCCGAGGTCGACCCGAGTTCCTTCTGACAGAAGGAAGGAGACAGGGGGAGAACCTTCCAAATTTCATGCAGGAGACGCACGATGAGATAAGAAAAGAAGAAGGCATGAGTGAAAGGGGGGTGAGGAAATGGGTAGAGAGAGAGAGAGAGAGAACCAGGGAGGGGTTTTGAACAGAGGTAGGAGAAGAAAAAGTGCAGGAGAGGCCTAGGTGTGGGTTGAGAAAAATGAGTCTCAAGCAAAAACTTGGTTACATGGCTAGTTTGAAAGCCTAGATCCCAACTTGAGCTCAAATGGCCGCGAGCTTGATGTTGGAGAGAATTTAATAAATCTCGTAAAGGCTTGGGTAGGTGGGTATGAGAAAATCTTTATTAAGAGTGGTACGACGGAGAGTAACCTTCACATGTTAATCTCCCTGAGGACCTCAGAGAAACTCCCTAGTGGTATCATGGTTTGGCCTGGGTTGGCCTGTTGCCGAAGGTATTGAGCCAGTAGAGCCTATGGTTGGGTGGAAAGGCAAACACCCACAATCAGCTGGCTACCAACAACTTGAAACAGATAAGTATTCCTCACTCTGTGCAACCTAATTGAAAGTAGAGGATTTATACATGTAATGGTTTGTAATTGTGTATGCATGATTTATGGGCTCGTCGTTGTCCCATTGGGAAGTCAATGTGCTTGCATGATAATGTATCTGAGTAGAATTGCATGCGTATTGCACATCTAAACATGAACACACTATAAATGTTCTAAACTATGGAAAATAAGCACGTATCTATGAATTTCTTGCGTGCACAATATAATAGATATTGTGGAAAAAGGGATTTTCCTGAGTAAGGTTCAAAGCTAAGAGGGCATGTTAAAAACCTTAGAAAGAACTTGGAAGAATTCCCGAGAGTTTAAGTCCTAAATCATACTGCTAATTGGGAGAGAACCCATGTTTTAAATCCCGAGTTAATGACAACCACTAATCAGTTAGGAGATTAGAGGTAGGGAATCTTGATCGTTGGTCAGGGTGTGAGCCATCAGAGCACTCCAACACTAAGTTATATCACGACCCCGATGGGAGACTCCGAGAAATGATCTGGATCATTAATCAAGATATGGGTGAGAGTTAACCTCCATTGTAGATCTCTAGAATGCCCCATTTAAGTGATAAGGGGAAAAATATGACGTCATCCGACATAGACTGCCAACTTGATAACCAGTGTGTCCTAATAGTGACACATGTCACTAGAGGAGTGGTCAAGGGACATGAATGTCTAAGAAGAGGTTGGAAGTTTTATGACCATTGGCTTTAACATAGACCGTATGATTTGGATGTTGACATATCCTAGCCTTTCATCGGAGGGCGTAGTCTCGAAGTAACAGAGTGCGGCGTCGATAAGGGACTCCGATAGAGGATATTTCGAGAGGAGAACTAGGTCGTAGATCAGGATAGATCTCTATCGTTGATTGATAAGTTGTGAGAATAAATCTCATTCGTCAATCTAGTGCAATAAAGGATCCTTGCCCTTTGTCAGAGCAGGCTAGGATGCCTGTAGAAGACAAACTTCAAATCCACAAGGACCATTGGTCTATCAGAGGGCTGAGGGATGAATCTCGACCATTGAGGTTGAGTGAGGGGAAAATGGTTCTAGCTCCTCGTTCCATGCCTCGCCCTATGAGTGTGAAGAGAGAAAAGATGACGGTGGCATGACGTGTCATGCCAATGTGGCATTCAGATTGTCTCGAAGGATGACAAATGTCAGCACCTTGATGGACAAACCAAGTGTTCAGTGATGACGTGTGTGCCATGTCAAACCACAAGGGAGATCCACATGTCAAGCAACGACTACACCATGTGTCATGGCGATTTGGCAACTCGAGGGATGGTTCAAAATGCATCATGGATGCCATGTGTCATGATAGGTGGCAGGTCATGGAAATACATGCATGTTCGTAGGAGGACACATGCCATCCTCTAATTTGTACAAAGGACCGAGTATGAGTCCACGCCAGGATAAGTCTAGGAACGAGTTTCTAAGTCTTATCTTTAAGATCTACAGGCTGAGAGATCTGGGCTGTTTGTCGGAGTTTGAAGGGTTAGCAAGGTTGTGTGTCAACCAAGAAAAATGTGGACGATGATAAAGGTGTTGATAGAACAATGAGCATCGTTGATCTATTGATAGACGAGAGTTAATATCAATTGTAGATCACCTTAGGGTCCATTCTAGTGAGTAAACAAAAGCAATGACGTGGTTTGCCAACTGGACAACCCATGTGTATTGAGTAGTGACATTTGTCACTAAGCGATTGGTCGATAAGGTAAAAGTGGGCCCCGTTAGGCGAGGGGGATCCTCTGAACCTTCATTTTATTCCTAGTCGTTGGATCTACGAGCCGATGAATCTGGACCATTGATTTCAAAGGCATCGTCGTCAGTGGTAGTAGGATGGATAGTTGTGGGTTAACCAGAGAACGCCGATGATGATATAGATTAGCGACATATTGAGATTCATTGATCCAGTCAGGGATGTGACAAGAAGATCTAAACCGTTGGATGATCGGTGCTAGGACCATCAAATCAAGAAACGTTAGATGGGAGGGTGTTACCCTTCACGTAAGTTATTGTTGTCGACTCAACCAAAGTTGTTGGATGAGCGGCTTGTGAACTATCATATCTAAGGAGGGTTTCGATTAACTATGCGTCGTCATAACATTTTATCGGGGGAATTTGTAACCCATGGGAATGAAATCTCCAACAATGATGACATGAGGTTCCATGGGCTCGGTACCTTGGATCAACGAGCTGTGTGGCAAACGCCATGTCAAATGACACGAGTATTAAGAGGCCACATGGATGCCACGTGGCATTAAGGTGGCCTTGGGCAATGGAGACCTGAGAACTTTGGGAGCCCATAACTTTTGACTCTGAGATCAGATTCAGGCATACTTACAGTCGTTGGAAAGCTCTTGACGAGTAGGAGACATTGGTGCTCTCGAGAATAGGCCTTGAGATGTCTAAGAAGAAGCAAAATTTTAATACCCATCCCTTAAAAGGTACTTAAGGGGTTTGTTGTGTTACACCTCTGAGCCTAATGGCCCTTCTTCCCATGTAATGAGGTACAAGCCCTATTTGGGAAATAAGCCCGGAAACCTAAAAGATGGGGAAACAGGGGGGAAGAGGTGATTGAAGGTGGAAAGTATGAGCAGGAATGGTACGATGACCCTTCAAGGAGACCCCTATTAGCAATCCTTTCCCTAAGGGTGGCCAAATCAAGAAAGGATCCTTTGCAACATGTTCAAATGCTTCAAATATTAAAACGACACTTACCACGATACCAGACTTGTTACCTCATGAAGCAAGACCCGTTGTCCTCTGTGGGCCAAGCTGGGTGTGGTGGATGCTCCTGCCATCGATCAGATGGTGATGCGTGGTATGATAGGGGCCCCTGTCTACTCTTCCTCTCGGTACTCTGTGTCTGCAACCTGAGGGCCTCTAGACATCATCGCCTTAGTTATCCCTAGAAATGGAGGATAACAATCATGATACTACTCTTCAAGAAACTCATATCAACTGCCATGAACGAACCAATTGAATTACCTATTTCCTTAAATAGTTCAATGGAAGTATGGGATTAGTTGGGTGGTTGGGAGGAATGATTGTTATCCTCCCCACCTAGTTTCAATTCATGTGAGTGACATGTTGAGCTCTTAACGAGTATATTATTGTAATGGCTTCGAGCCTTGTTGTTGACTAGCCTTGTGCCCTAAAGATTCTAGGAGTTACCTTGGGGAGCATCCTCAAAATGAGGGGAAGTACTTGGGTGTTTTCCTTGGGCTTTGTAACATGGTAGAAAAGAAAAATAAAAAATACTTCCAGGGACAAGAATTATAATGCTAACTTGGGTAATTTAACCCAAATTAGGACTATGAAGGACTTCCCTAGTTTGGCATCGAAAACTAAAACCATCTTTTGAGAGTTAAAGGATTTGCATCTTATTTCCAAACTTTCCTTGGAACTTTCATAACATCCTTCACATCCTAAAAATGAAATCCATCCAACCCCTAGAAAGTAGATGAAACTGTGGCTAATACCCTAGAATTGGCTCTCAAAAGTTGCAGATCAAGTCCTTAAGAGTCTTGTCACTCATTTGTTTGCCCTTGAAACACCTAACTAGAGTTAGTGACACCAAACCCATGACTTGATGTATCCAGGTATCCTCCCCCAACACCGCATTAATGGAGCTAACTTTCTTCTCACACACCTCTTTTTCCTCTACAAACCATCCTCCTCATCATTGCACTTGCAACATTCTACAATACTAGCCACACTTTCAATATTTTTGTCCCCCACTGAAGTCTAAGTTGGATTTAAGATTTGTAAATTAAACCCTCGTATAAAACCCTATTGTCTAGATCAATCCCTCCATCCAATGTAGCGAAGTATTTTAGCATTGGATCCTCACCAGTCAAGACAAAATCCCTCTCTAACCCATTGACTTATGCAAAAGATGTGGACCAATCGATAACCAGAGAGGGTAACTGAAAAATGGGTTGTTGACAAGTGCCATTACTAAAACCCCCTTTCTAAGATAGAAGATTTGTGGCACTTTTAAATCCCTTGTTCATAATACCCTAAGGACTTGTCATATACAATCCATCTTCATCATTGGATTTGGCTTGGAAACCCATCTTACAATCCACACCTTCCATGCCACAAGAGGATCCCTGTACCACCTAAGATGAATGATGTGAATATTTGATAAGCTAGTTCAGGGATATATTTGACTTGACAAGATCATCCTTTGTATAGTCTACTAAAACCACAACAAACCTTAGACCCAATTAAAACCACAAAACCCCACTTAACGCTAGCTCCTTGTCGACCCCTCACCAAAGTTAGATCTCATAAATCCCAATGGAGTCCTCATAGCAAGATCATGCCTATTTGTAAAAGGGTTGATATAAATAATGTGAGAAATTATAAAACCATCATGGTAAGTAGCTTGTTTGTTCAACTATTTGGCACGATTCTAGAGAGAAAGATATGTGAGCATTCTCTCTCGCTCTCTCTTTCTCTCTCTATATATTATTTCCATATAACCATGCACAATAAACCCTTAAAGACTTCACCATCGTCAACATGTGGTAAATTGTCAATACCTAAGTTCCAAGCACCTAATCCCGAGAGGATAAAGAGAGTCGAACTCATGTTGTCCCCAACTTGGGGGAGAGATCTCATGTCTAGCTCATGACTACTTGAGCTAACCCTTGGGGCTTTTAATTTGAAGGACATGGAAGTGGGCTTTGATCTAGTGGATTCCACTTATGTGTGTATGGGTCATGAGATCATTCAATATAATTTCTTTGGGTGCAACCACTACCTCAAGGTGACCCCATCGTTCCAAGAAAATCCCTCATGAGAATTGAACCTTGCCCATTGGTGAAAAACTCCTTGACTTTCACCAAAGGATCCAACCTTTTGGGAAAATATATGTATATGTATATCTATGTATGTATCAATGAATTCAACCCTTTTGGCACATATATATAATTTTTTTTTCCAGGAAAACTTAATGGGTAAATCTAAATGATGCTTCTACACATCTCTGGATTGCATGCTTAGTAAATCCATTGAGAGAATAGTGCACCTCACACAAGGGGATTCAAACTTGACAACTACTAGGATAAAACTAACAAAAAGTCCAATAACATTTATGCCAACCTATTTATCTAAACAAATAACACATGAGCATGTGGTGCGACAAGAAACAAAAATGACTTTTCCCCTACCCATTTGGGTTCAAATCTCATTGAGATTTGTTTCGATAGGAAAACAAGGGAGTCCTTAAGCCCATCCGAGAACACATATAATGTGCACATAAAGGGTATGCCCCTGCAATTTATAACAATGGGATCTAAGCTTGACATGGATGATGTCTCAATATGGTTGATTAAACATGACATCGTTTCAAACATTTTAGCCCATTGGATTAGCTCAATATGTTTGAACTAACC
>JASDQU010509313.1:19985-49033 GCA_032191745.1 Picea mariana | reverse complement strand
TCCCTTTGGTACAACAGTATGCTTCTCTTTAGCAATAATAGGTTTCTTCCCTTTAGCAGTAACAATCTTCTTCACTGGAGCTATGCTCTCCTTGGTTGTTGGTTTCTCCTTTTCAATAGCAGCTTCAACCAATACATCCAAGTTTCTTTCAGCCATTTCATCTTGGAACAGTTGTAGTTCTACTTTGAGCTTTTTTTTCTGAGATTGAAAGACTTTTTTTTGCCTATAGAGGTTCTTGAGCTGCCTATGAAGAGGTTGGGATCTTCTTGCTACAAATATTTCTAAATCAAGAGTGTGGTTGTAACCATCCATGAGTTCTTTCATCTTAACCCTGTCATACATGCCTTCTTCTTTTAAATGAGTCACCTCCTTTCTATCATCTCTGAGTTGCCTGATTAGTATTTTGAACGTTTGATTGCTAGGTGCAGTAGTGATGTGAACAGTCTCAACAGGATTTTCCATAGCTTCCCCTTCCTACTGCACAGATATTACTTCTTCTACCTCAACAGGCTTCTTAATTCCTATTTCTTTCTGTTGCATAGGGATTATTTCTTCTATTTCAATAGGCTTCTTAATGCCCTTGCCTTTATCTTTCTTCTTCTTTAGGATGGAGACCTTTGGTGGGACATGTTCTTCAATAGCCTCTTTAAGAGCTGATGACCTTGTGAAAGGCCTTCTGATCTTGGTGTTAGCTACTGAAGGAGATGAAGAGAAGTGTAGCCTCCTCCCTTTCTTTGTTGTAGCTTTAGTAGAATAAGGGACCTCTTCTGACTCTGGTGCAAGAGGGGGTAAAAGGTATTTTTGTGGGGAGTGATAGGTAGCCTCCTCAGTTCTTGCAGCCTCCTTGATGGCTTCTTGATATTGAAAAGGGACTCTACTCTTTCTTTTCTTGCTAGTACATGTTTGAGCAGCACTAGTGGATGGCAAAGGACTTGCTATCTGTGACTGAGGGGTAGTTGCTATGTCCAATTTCATGTGACAATCAATGATGAAGTGTTCCCATGAGATGTTCTTATTTCTCATCTCTTCAGCAACCCGCATTCTAATCAACCCAAAATGAAAAATGCTAGTATCCACAGCCTTTGACTTGGATTGAACCATGTCTGACATATTGCCTATGCTCCTTAGAAAATAGAAGGGAATGTTCATTTCAATTTTTCCAATAAAATGCAGCATAAGCCTTATATGCTATAGGAATAGTCTATTGAATCTCCCTTCACACGTGAAGTACCTCTGAATGATCCTCAATATTTTATCAAATTCTCCAGCCAGATGATTTATTGGCACCCCTTTGGAAAGATTGTCAGTTTGATATTCAGGCTTAAGGAAGTCTTTGGCATAGGCTGCATCTAAGGCCATGGACTTAAACCAACTCTCACCAGTGATATGGATCCCTGTAGTAGCTGAAATGGAGGTCTCAGACACCTCAAATTCTAGGTCCCCCACCTTGGTCTTTAGGCCATCAAAATGTAAGTAAAACTACCTTGTCACCTTAGGATGACCCCTTTGCATATTTTGGCAGAAAGTGAGGTATCCCACCCTTCGAAAAAATTCTTTAGCCATGGGCTGTGCCTGGAAAAGATGCATGTTTGCAGGCTTAGTTCTAACCACATTTCCTCCCTTGTGCGACTTCTTATTCTTGGGAGTCTTCATAGTTTAGAATAAAAATATTTAGAGCTATGGAGTGGTGATGACCAAAAAACAAAGAGTCAGACCTCAAAAAGAATCTAATAGTGAAGAGTGGTTGCCCCTTTCCAAAAACTTTCCCCAAATTTAGACTGATTACTAACTTAGGAAACAATTGCGGTAAATTTCCCTCCCTTGACTGTGTACAAGTATTAAAACTGAGGAATAATCATATGGTGAATGGATACACTGTAAAGTCTTTTAAAAAATGGGGTCAAAACAATCCAATTGATGGGTAAAGGAGGAAGGGGAAAAGGCAGTGACGTTTCAGTAGTGTTTCTGAGTAGCACACTATGCATGCAAGGAAAGAAACTTGCTTGGGTACTAAAAGTTTGAGAGCACGGTGAGAATATGTCAGGCGATGGTGGCTATAGGCTTGATTGGATGAGGCTGATAGGAAAGTGTGAGGGAAAAGATCTCCTCGAATTATGAAAGCAAGCTAAATACTAAAACTCTAAGTGATAATTTCTCCTTGAAAATGATATGTAGAGGGGAAAAAACCATGGAATACCTGGAGAATAATGACAACTCGGAGTTTGAGTGAAATATTAGGAGAATATCACAAGAAATTTGGCCTCAGGATCCACCTCATCATCTGATCTGGTAGCACCACTACTAACTGGTTCGAACTGGTAGTTTGTGCAGCGCAACAATTTGAGTTTTCTCAAAAATTGAAAACCGTTAGCAGAGCTCATAAATATGAATCCTCAAAGGCATATTTTTAACTAACCAAGTTGCTGAAAACAAGGAAGAGATGACATCAATGCAATAATCAAGAATCGTGGTGAAAGATGAAAGAAATGGAGTGTGCTATGAAAATTCTTGGTGAGTTGGCAGCACCCCTTTTCAGATAATGATTTGACCTGTAAACATGGGACAAAGCACAACAAGGCAAGGCTACGGAGGAATGACTGAGGAGGGTGGTATGTCAAGTCGATCTAGTCGTGGAGTGAGTGGGACTTAGTGTCAAATCAAGGAGGGGATCAAAAACATAAGTCATGAAAAAACGAACCTAGTCCAAAAGTTCATGTGAGGATCAAAATTTAAGCCATGACTTAACCCTTTATTTATCAAGTGAACCTAAGAAAACACACTTTTAAGGGAATAAATCAAAAATTAAAATCTAAAGGATTAGGAGAAAATTAAAACTAAAGGCTAAAGACCCAAGGAAACTTAGTGTGATACCATTGGCTCCACAGGGGATGGCATGCCCCCTCCAAGAACAAGTAGATTCGGTGCCTTATTATAGGGCTATGGGGTAAGTTATTAAAACAAAATAAAAGAAATATGGTATTTACAATGGCATGAAAAGCCACTCATGGCTCAAGCAAAGTACTTTTTCAGAAAATGCCCATTTACAGGGCCACCAAAAACTTCTTCATCCTCCAAATTCTGCAACTTGAAAGTGTTATTAGAGAATACCTCAAAAATTTTGAAGGGCCCGATCCATAAGGCTTCAAATTTATCGTGTTTTCCTTTGTCTTGTTTTGGTGCATCCCACTTTAGCACCAAGTCTCCTAGCTGAAAGCCTTCTTTGTTTACTTTTTAGTCAAAATCCTACTTGATCTTTTATTGATGATCATGTGCTTTATCCAAAAGCTAATCTCGATTTTGTTGCACTTCCACTAGCTGTTGTATTCTTCTGATCATATTATCCAGCTCTCCTTGGTAGTCTTGAAATAATTTTTCYATAGGCAAGGMAAACTAAGAAGGAAATATGGCCTCAACCCCATACACCAGCTAGAAAGGAGAAATACCAAGGGACCTCTTTGTTGTCACTMTGTCAKCCCAGAAARCAAATTTGAGCTTGGAATCCCATGCTTTCTTATTGTCCTCTAACAATATTTTGATGATMTTTAAAAGGATCTTGTTAGAGKACTCTACAATTCCATTCCCTTGGGGGTAGTAAGGAGTATATTGAACCAATGTGATTCCAAACTGTTCACAKAACTGAATAAATGGTTCATCCTTGGAAGAAGTTGCATTATCAGTTATAATTTTGTTCAGACAACCAAACCTTGCCATAATATTCTCGAGAAAAACAATRATCACTTTATGAGAATCATTCCTTGTAGGGATATCTTCTATCCATTTAGTAAAGTAATCRTYGGAAGTCAAGATCCACCTATGTTGACCACTAGAAGCAGGATGAATTTCCCCAATAAAATCTAGACCCCACTRCTAGAAGGGTCCTGAAGCTACCACCGGTTTTAATGGAAAATACTTGAGTTTTTGCTTTCCWAAGAATTTCTGACACTTAACACAGGCTTTGATCTTAGCACAAACATCARTGAATAGAATAGGCCAGAAKTAACCATCCCTGAGAATCTTATATGTCGTGGTCCTCCAAAAATGATGCCCACCACATAAACTGTCATGGAAATCAGACATAATCTTTTGGGATTCTTGTGGGTCTAGGCATCTCGAAAGCAATCCTAATGGGTCTTTACAAACAAGACTTGATCAACAAGGTAGTATTTAATTGATTTGAGTTTTAAGGCTCTTACCTTGTTCTTTTCCATACCATCTGGAGGCTGCATTTTCTGTAGAAAAAATATAATGTCCTTGTACCATTTGCAATCTACCAATGTAGGGACGACTTGAGAACTTTTGTCAGTCAATTAGGCCTATTGATTTTCTGAGCAAGTGTTGATGAATTTTACCCCCAAAGCCGAGCAATTGGATTTAGCCAACAACTTGGATAAACCTTGGCCTTTAACCAATTTAGTAGGCTTAATCTCAAGATCAAATTAAATGATTTTAGCAATCCACTTGCTCCTTTTACCATTTATATCAGGCTAAATAAGAATTTCCTTCACAAAAGCTGATGGGACATAAGCAATGACTTTTTAATGCAGCAAATAAAATCTAAAAGACTTGAGAGATTTAACCAATGCATAGGTCTGCTTATCCATGATGTCATATTTTAATTCAGCATCTCTCAATGCCCTGCTGAAAAAAGAAATGGGTTTCTCTAAGCCTTCAGCCTTCTTTTGTAATAAAACAACTGCTACTGTATCAAATGAAGCGAAAGAAAAAATAAGAAAATCCTTGGACTAGTCTGGGCTCATGAGCCCAGGGTCTTCATTCAAGGCTTTCTTTATTTGGTCAAAATAATTACGGGACTTAGTATTCTGTTTGATTCCATTTCCTTTTCTCAACATGGCCGTAATATACTTCACCAACTCAGCAAAATGTGAAACAAACCTTCTCAAAAAAATAATTTTTCCCAAGAAAGATTGAACCTCCTTATTGGATCTAGGGAGTGACAAGGTTTGGATAGCTTCAACCCTGCTGGAATCAATCCTTACCCCTTCAGTTGACACAATATGCCCCAATAATTTTCCCTCCTTCATGGAAAACAATGATTTTTTGGGGTTCAAAGAGAGACCAAATTTTTTGCATTTCAAGAAAACCTTTTTCAAATGATCATAGTGTTCTTTATCAGATTGTGAGAACATTGTTATTTCATCTAAATAGATAACAACAAACTTTTCCTTCTCTCCAATAAATGCTATGTCCATAGCTCGTTGAAAGGTCGCCCCTGCGTTCATCAAAACAAAGGGCATCTTAGCGTACATAAATGTACCCCAAGGAGTGGTAAAAGTTGTCTTTTCTCTATCTTCTGGAAAGACAGAGATCTAATTGTAGCCAGAAAAGCCATCAATCATGGACATCCTGGATGCACCTATCACCCTCTGTAATATGTGCTCCATCTTGGGCAAAGGGTAATTATCCTTTTTAGAGCTTCTATTCAGATTCCAAAAATCGACACAAAGTCTAATTTCTCCATTCTTTTTTCTCACTGGGACCAACTTGGCCACCCATTCAGAATACCTCAAAGGAATAATAATTTTAGCATCTAAAATCTTTTTTACCTCTTTTTCCATCACATGCAGCAACATAGGATTTATTTGCCTCAACTTTTTCCTGAAAGATTTGGTCTCTTCCTTTAATGGGATCTTGTGCTCTATGATGCTTGTGTCATAAGTTCTGAGATCTTAATAAGTCCAAGAAAACACGTTAGCAAATTCTTTTAAAAGCTCAGTATATTCAACCCTTTGTTCCCTTGACTGGCTTCTTGACAACTTGACATATTTTGGATCCTTTTCTGTACCCACATTGCGCTCAGTTATATCAGCATCATCAGTTGACGCTTTCCCCTTTACTGCCACATCATTTCTATCAAATAATATTTCCAAAGGAACTATTCCTTTTGGAATGTAGTTTCTATGTAATTGCACAATATGATGATTATCAATTTTATTAAGGAAAACATCAGCATGCGAATTATTTTCAGTGTCATGATCCTGATTAATGTGTAATGCAGAAAAATCAGCAACAGTCTCAAGGAATTTTTTAATTTCAAGATCATCTCCAAACACCTTCCAATGTTTGACAATGTCCGGTATAGAAGGTATGTATTTGAATTCTACATCATAGTTGAGTTTAGGTGGTAAGGGGAATCTGAAATTGCTTGTTGATACAGCCAAAAAATCAGCCATGGCATTCTCTTCTCTTGGAATAAATGAAATGTTAAAGGATGAGAAAAAACTGTCCACTAAGTCCCACACTTCATTTCTATAAGATCTGAGTCTAGGGTGCTTAGTTTGATAAAGATTTTTTATCTGATGGATGATCAATTTAGCATCCCCAAATAATGATAGCTCTTCAATTCCCATGTCTTTGGTAGACCTCAACCCCAAGACAAGAGCTTCATACTTTGCCACATTATTAGTAGTTTCAAATTCCAGTTTGTATGACAAAGATATAGTCTCTTGAGTAGGTGAGACAAAGACTACTCCAGCACCAGCACCTTCCCTAGAAGAGGCTCCATCAAAGAACATCTCCCAAACAGAGGTGGTTAGAAGAGGATTTTCATCATAGTTGACGGACTATTTTCTGATTTCAAGAGGAGTTACAGGAGCATCATTGAGTTTCAAAATGTTGGATCCCAAATCAGTATCAAGAGAAAAAATAGGATGATTAGTGGGGTTTGCTTCGTCACTAATAATGTAATCCAACTAATCCTCCCTAAAAATTATTCTATGCTCTCCCCCGAACACAGGAATAGTAGCATATGATGTCCACCTGCAAGGTTCCCCCAAGTCTTTTTATCCAGGATCTTGACAAGAGCATGCCAAACTTGGGGGGAATATCAGCTACCACGATATCCATGACTACACTTTTCATGCGTAGCTGAAATAAAGTCACAACCAAATCCTTAATGACCCCCAGGCATTTCACTTTCCTAGAGTCAAAAGAATATAAGTCATAATAGGTCTTTGTGATTTCTAATCCAAGTTCATCCATAACAGTTTTAGGCATGAGGTTGTGGGATTCCCCTGAGTCCATCAAACAATTATGCAACACCTTATCATGTATGTTCAATGATGTATAGAAGGGGGGAGATGAATCATCTCTATCTAATATCAAAGGACCTAAGATAATTGTTGGTTTTTCATATTGCATATTTACTAATCAGTGGCACTTGGAGAAGATTCAAGCTATAACATTTTGGAGAGATATTTTTTAAATTATTCATTTTTTAATCAATTCCAAAAAAGGTACAGGGATCTTATTTTTTTGGATCTCATTCTCAAAAATGAAAGGAGGTGAGGATTTTAGAATCTCTTTGGCTTAAGGGGTAGGATTTATGATCAATACTTGGGGGCTTTGAGTTTCTTTTTCTTTTCTGCCAACTGTCACAGCCTTGGCAAAATTTTCCTTTTGGGTTGGTTGATCAGAAGCATCAGTCTTTTCTTCATTCTTTTTGGACCTCATATTATATCTATGAGGTCTTTCTTTTTCTTTATCTCCCTTACTTAATTCGTTTGTTTTAATTTCCATCAAGGATTGCTCATATGCAGATTGAGTCAAGTGAGGGGATGGTGATGTGTCACCCAAGCAATGAATCTCAGGATCGGCTTCTTCCTCCTCTTCTTCTTCATCAGCCACAAGATTGTTCTGTAAAGGGGTTTGTATCTTCTGATCATCCCTATTTATGTTTCTAGTATCTCTTGGAAGGATCTTGGAAGTTATATTTGGTCTCCTGAAGTTACCTTTGTTATCATCATTTTGAGTATTTCTATAGGTCTATTTTCCTTCCAGTTTTAACTTCTCAATCTCAGTAGAAAGGGATTTTACTAATTTGGTGAGTTCATCTACTTGAGAATGGACAATAGGGGAATCAGAAGTTGAAGCTTCAGCTCTGTTTTTTCTCCTATCCCTATCATATTTTCCCTTGAGTTTATCAGATGCCACTATGTTGGATTCTACCTCCAAGGCTGCATCTTGCATATGAGCTAAGGAGGTTGATCTTCTTTCTCTCAGTAGAAGGAAAAATTCAGGGTCAAAGGCACTGGCATAAGTGATCTTTGCAGAGGTTTCTGTAGGTTTTATCTCAGTAGGAATCTTATTGTACATTTTGTTGAATCTTTTAGAGAAGTCAGAGACAAACTCTCCCTCTTTCCTCTTTAGGGATCCAAATTCTGTGATATAGTACAAAAAGTCATTTTTGTCTCCCAAGTGTCTCAAAAAGGCATTGTCTAATGCCTCAATCCTAGTAATGGATCCATGGTCCAAGCCCCTAAACCACTTCCTAGCCTCACCAAAAATGATTTGGACAAATAATCTCATCCACACATCCTCATTTTCAATGTTTTGATTGTCTGCATAACTGTAGAAGGAAGCAAGATGTTCTTCAGCAATTATATCTTCTTCTCCTGTGAATTTGGGCATGTATTTTAAATAATCTCCAACATGTAGAGCATTCGTTGGTTGAGGTAAGACAAGAGGAGAATATCTTGCAGCCATTATGGAGTCCATCCTATTTGCAAGGGGGTTACCACCTGCCATTGAATTTTGGACTCTTGGTGAACAAGGAGGAGAAGGAGACTTGACTGTGTGCAGCTTAGAAGAAAAAGGAAAGTATGAAGGGGAAATTTCAGTTTTCACAACAGAAGGCTAAGTCTTGGAAGAAGATGTTAAAATCTGTAAAGGGGGTGAGTTTCCTCTTCTTTGGCTACAGAAAATTTTATAGGGGGAGGGGTAGCAAAGCCTAAAGTATTAAAATCTTCAAGACTCTCAAGACTGAACCACTTTACAATGTCAGGGGAAGAAAGAATTTCAAAGTTTTATTCTTTTAAATCAAATTCAAAAGAGGAATATTCAATAGGAAAATTTTTGAAATCAAGATTCTTAGATACTTCAGCAGAAGGTAAAGAAGGATTGCTTGATATAACAACTGGTGTATTAAGAGTGGAATCGGGAAACTGACCAGAAGCACTTGTAGCAGCAGCAGAAAAACTTTCTTGGGAACCTTTTCCCTTCTTGATTATCTTCTCTGGGTAAGCCTCAGGTGGAAACAAAGGTAGTTGTGGATTTGATCTCGTATGTCTGCCTTTAGGCGCTAGAGTTGAAACAATGGAGTCGCCAGGTGCAAGCTACAATTTTCAAGATACTAAGTTCCAATGCACCTTCAGAACTAGTAAGCTTTGTTGTTCAATCCAAGGGAAATGTCTTCAATTCCTTCCCCAGCAATGGCTCCAAGAATGTTAGCACTAGGAATCACCCTCAAATTGCATGGAAGGTAAGCCTAGTACCCATCAAGTTATGTGTAAATGTAAATGAGTTTTTAAAGTGGTCAAATGGATAAGACTCGGGATGATAATGTTCTAACTCATAAATATGGGCTAGCATGCACAAGAAATCGAGTTCTTGACTAACTTCAATCAGTAAGTGGGAGTAAAGGTGAACAGAGGGAAGACTTTGGTGAGAAGAATGTAAAGGTTGTTATAAACATTAGGTCTGCAAGCAACCTAAGGAAGAAAGACTCTAACACAAGATCTTCTTGAGTTCAAAGTTTAAGGACACTAAAGAAACATCATAATAATATTATAATCAAACATTCATCATAATATCACCACAACAATCCATGTGAATCATTCAAGCATGAATACTTCAGCATCAGAGGCAAATAAGATGGAATAGGAAAGTTGATTTCTATTAACGAAGATATCTCAAATCAAGTACACAACTGGTTCACAGTAACTTCATCAAAATATTACAACATAAGGGAGCCTATCTCAACCATTTGAACCTACTAAAGCATTTATACTATCTATTTATAACAAAAGGGGAGGCAATAGCTGGAGGTGTGAGCTGGCCTTCTTCCCATGAAAATCTCCAAGTAGTTATTCCATCTAACAACTTAAACTAACAACTATACTATAAAAGGGGAAAATGTTGGTCACTAATCCAACCAATATTTGAACTGAATTGATCTTCCTTTGGTGTGCAACTCCTTTCCTGCCAAGTGTCCTTCAGGGGGAATGTAATTGTCATCATGATGCCAACTGCTATCTCTGCAATTCTCCACATCATCAATTATTCATAAAGATGTTAATTCGACTTCCCTTCATTCTTGGTATGTGTTGGTAGCGCACTGAGTAGCGAGCCTTTGTATCACCTTTACAAAATTTCCTATGATTCTGTAGCGCAACCTCCAAAATAGACAAGTCCAATGAGTAGCACCAAGACTGTGTGTTTTCTGTGTAAAATTTGGCCTCTAGCAAAATTTTGTTAGCACCTTCCTGTGTGTCTCTGTCAAACCTTCGGTAGCGCCCACCTATATAATTCACTCTCTGTTAAAATTTCAGTAGTGCATGCCTATGTGTCTCTGTGCCATTTGGTAGCCTCATCATAATTTGCAACGCCTTCACTTGAACGTTGACAGATTTGGTAGCAACCTCGGGCATTAACAGCACCATTAGTCTTAGGCGATTTAGCAGCGTTATAGGTATCAGACTGGTGGAACATCAAAAATAGACTATTACGTAGCACCAGAGCGCTATGGAATGTCTGCGCTACTATTGTTGAAGGGATTAATTCTTTGCAAAAACAAAAAACTCTGAACAGTAAGCACTAGAAGCCTGTATAGGTGGCAAATGTAGTATTTCCTTAATTATTTATCTTTGCAAAAAGGGGACATCTTCAAAAATGGAGCTCACCTTTCACCAACTACTTCATTAACCTGACACTCCTTCTTGTAGAAGGAGGACTTCCCTTTCGCACAACACTATGCTTATCTTTAGCAGTAACAGGCTTCTTCCCTTTAGTAGTAACATGCTTCTTCCCTGGAGCTATGCTCTCCTTGGTTGTTGGTTTTGCTATTTCAATAGCAACTTCAACCAATACATTCAAGTTTCTTTCATCCATTTCATCTTGGAAGAGTTGCAATTCTGCTTTGAGATTTATGTTATGAGATTGAAAGTCTTTGTTTTTCCTATAGAGGTTCTTGAGCTGCCTATGAAGAGGTTGGGCTCTTCTTGCTGCAAATATTGCTAAATCAAGAATGTGGTTGTAGCCATCCATGATTTCTTTCATCTTAACCCTGTCAAACATGCCTTCTAATTTTAAATGAGTCACCTCATTTCTAACATCTCTGAGTTGCTTGATCAGTCTTTTGAACGTCTGATTGCTAGGTGGAGGAGTGATGTGAACAGTCTCAACAAGATTTTCAATGGCTTCCCCTTCCTACTGCACAGAGATTACTTATTCTACCTCAACAGGCTTCTTAATGTCTTTTTCTTTCTATTGCACAGGGATTACTTCTCCTATCTCAATAGGCTTCTTAATTCCCTTGCCTTTATCTTTCTTTTTCTTTAGGATGGAGACCTTTGGTGGGACCTGTTCTTCAACAACCTGTTTAAGAGTTGATGACCTTGTGAAAGGCCTTCTAATCTCGATGCTAGCTACTGAAGGAGATGAAGAGAAGTGTATCCTCCTCCATTTCTATGGTGTAGCTTTAGCAGAAGAAGGGACCTCTTCTAAATCTAGTGCAGGAGGGGGTAAAAGGTGTCTCTGTGGGGAATGATAGGTCTCCTCCTCAACTCTTGCAGCCTCCTTGATGGATTATTGATATTGAACAGGAACTCTGCTCTTTCTTTTCTTGCTAGTACCTATTTGATAAGGACTGGTGGATGGAAAAGGAGTTGCTATCTATGACTGAGGGGTAGCTGCTATGTCCAATTTCATGTGAGCAACAGTAATGAAGTGTTCCCATGAGATGTTCTTCTTTCTTGGCTCTTTAGCAACTAGCATTTTAATCAACCAAGAATTAAAAATGCTAGTATCCACATCCTTTGACTTGGATTGAATCCTATCTAACATCTTGCCTATGCTCCTTAGAAAATAGAAGGGAATGTTCATTTCAATTTTGCTAGTAAAATGCAGCAGAAGCCTTATATGGTACTGGTATAGTGTATTGAATCTCCCTTCACATGTGAAGTACCTCTGAATGATCCTCAATATTTTATCAAATTCTCCAACCATATGATTTCTTTGCACCCCTTTGGAAATATTGTCAGCTTGATATTTAGGCTTAAGGAAGTCTTTGGCATAGGCTTCATCCAAGGCCGTGGACTTAAACCAACTCTCACCAGTGATAGGGATCCCTGTAGTGGCTGAAATGGAGGTCTCAAACACCTCAAATTCTAGGTCCCCCACCTTGGTCTTTAGGCAATAAAAATGTAAGGCAAACTGCCTTGTCACCTCAGGATGACCCTTTTTCATATTTTGGAAAAAAGTGAGGCACTCTGCGCTTCGAAAAACTTCTCTAGCCATGGGCTCTGCCTTGAAAAGATGCATGTTTGCAGGCTGAGTTCTAACCACATTTCCTCCCTTGTGCTACTTCTTTTGAGGAGGAGTCTCCATAGTTTAGAATAAAAATATTTAGAGCTATGGAGTGGTGATGACCAAGAAACAAAGAATCAGACCTCAAAAAGAATCTAATAGTGAAGAGTGGTTGCCCCTTTCCAGAAAATTTCCCCAAATTTAGACTGATTACTAACTTAGGAAGCAATTGCTATCAATTTCCCTCCCTTGATTGTGTACAATTACTAAAACTGAAGAATAATCATATGGTGAAGGGATACACTGTAAAGTATTTTAAAAAATGGGGTCAAAACGGTCCAATTGATAGGTAGAGGAGGCAAGGGAAAAGGTAGTGACATTTCAATAGCATTTCTGAGTAGCACACTGTGCATGCAGGGAAAGAAACTTGCTTGGGTACTAAGAGTTTGAGAGAACGACGAGAAGATGTCAGGAGATGGTAGTTGCAAGCTTGAGTGGATGAGGCTAATAGGAAAGTGCAAGGGAAAATATCTCCTCGAATTATGCAAGAAAGTTGAATACTAAAACTTCGGGCGATAATTTCTCGTTGAAAATGATATGCAGAGGGGAAAAAACCATGGAATACCTAGAGAATAATGACAACTCATATTTTTAGCAAAATCTTAGGATAATATCACAAGCAATTCTGCCTCAGGATCCACCTCATCATCTAATCTGGTAGTGCCATTACTAATTGGTTTGAACTAGAATTTTGTGCAGCGCAGCAATTTGAGTTTTTTCAAAAATTGAAAACCATTAAGAGAGCTCATAAATATGAATCCTTGAAGGCATATTTTTAACTAACCAAGGTGATGAAAACAAGGAAGAGGTGATATCAACACAATAATCAAGAATCGTGGTGAAAGACGAAAGAAATGGAGTGCACTACGGAAACTCTTGGTGAGTTGGCAGTGACCCTTTTCAAATAATGATTTGACTTGTAAACATGGGACAAAGAAAAACAAGGTAATGCTACGGAGGCATGAGTGAGGAGGGTGGCATTTCAAGTTGAGATATTCGTGGAGTGAGTGGGAATTAGTGTCAAATCGAGGAGGGGATCAAAAACATAAGTCATGAAAAAACAAACCTAGTCCAAAAGTTCATGTGAGGATTAAAATTTAAGCCATGATTTAATCCTTTATTTATTGAGGGAACCTAAGCAAACACACTTTTAAGGGGATAAATCAAAAATTAAAATCTAAAGGCTTAGGGGAAAATCAAAACTAAAGGCTAAAGACCCAAGGCAACTTAGTGTGATAACAGCTCCCCACTTGAAGCCTCTCCTAGAGATTGCCACTCTGTAATCCAAGGGCATCCATGCCTCTGAAAATGGAGCTGTCCTTCTCACCATATAATCGACAGATGAGAGCCATAAAATAGATGTATGGCTCCATTAAATTGGTCATCCCATACTAGCCAATTCTCTGGTTGGTGTACTTATTTTCCTCCCTCCACCATGAGGCCATCACCCAACTGGTGTCGTGGCGCTCGTAGAACTTCACGACAAAATTTGTGTTCAGTCGCTCCTCGGGATCTCTAAGCTCGTAGTATTTCTGAACTTCCATGGGTAAGAATAGTCCGATACACCCACCATTGTCATCATTGATCAGACATTTATGTGTGTCTGTGTCGTCGATGATTCACTTCAGGACTTCAATACAGGGAAAAACAGGGGTTCTTCTCGCCACCATATGCAGGTACGACCGTCGGATGTTAGACAACTTAGTGTGATAACATTGGCTCCAGAGGGGATGGCATACCCCCTGCAAGCTACCAAGAACAAGTAGATTCAGTGCCTTATTCTAGGGGTATGGGTTCAGTTATTAAAAAAAAAGAAAAAAATATGATATTTACAATGGCATGAAAAGCCACTCATGGCTTAAGAAAAATACTTTTTCAGAAAATGCCCATTTACAGGGCCACCAAAAACTTCTTCATCCTCCAAATTCTACAACGTGAAAGTGTTATTAGAGAATACCTCAGAAATTTTGAAGGGCCGGATCCATAAGGCTTCAAATTTATCGTGCTTGCTTTTGTCTTGTTTTGGTGCATCCCACTTGAGCACCAAGTCTCCTAGCTGAAAGTTTTCTTTTTTTACTTTTTGGTCAAAATCCTGCTTGATATTCTATTGATGGTCATGTGATTTATCCAGAAGATGATCTTGAGTTTGTTGCACTTCCACTAGCTATTGTATTCTTCTGATCATATTATCAGGCTCTCCTTGGTAGTCTTGAAATAATTTTTCCATAGGCAAAGCCAGCTAAGAAGGAAATATGGCCTCAACCCCATACACCAGCTGGAAAGGAGAAATACCAAGGGACCTCTTTTTTGTCACTCTATCAGCCCACAAAGCAAATTTGAGCTTGGAATCCCATGCTTTCTTGTTGTCCTCTAACAATATTTTGATGATATTTAACAGGATCTTGTTAGAGGACTTTGGAAGTCCATTCCCTTGGGGGTAGTAAGGAGTAGAGTGAACCAATGTGATTCCAAACTGTTCACAAAACTGAATCAATGGTTCATCCTTGAAAGAAGTTGCATTATCAGTTATAATTTTGTTCGGACAACCAAACCTTGCCATAATATCCTCAAGAAAACCAATGATCACTTTATGAGAAGAATTCCTTGTAGGGATAGCTTTTATCCATTTAGTAAAGTAATCGGTTCCAATCAAGATCCACCTATGTTGACCACTAGAAGCACGATGAATTTACCCAATAAAATCTAGACCCCACTGCTGGAAGGGTCCTGAAGCTACCATAGGATTTAATGGAAAAGACTTGAGTTGTTGCTTTCCAAAGAATTTCTAACACTTAACACATGATCTGATCTTATCACAAACATTGGTGAATAGACTAGGCTAGAAGTACCCATCCCTGAGAATCTTATATGTCGTGGTCCTCCAAAAATGATGCCCACCACATAAACTATCATGGAAAGTAGACATAATCTTTTGGGCTTCTTGTGGGTCTAGGCATATCGAAAGAACTCCTAATGGGTCTTTACAATAAAAGACTTGATCAACAAGGCAGTAATTAATTGATTTGATTTTTAAGGCTCTTACCTTTTTCTTTTCCATACCATCTAGAGGCTACATTTTCTGTAGAAAAAATATAATGTCCTTGTACCAGCTGCAGTCTGCCAATGTAGGGACGACTTGAGAACTTTTGTCAGTCAATTCCGCCTGTTGATTTTTTGAGAAAGTGTTGACGAAGTTTACCCCCAAAGCTGAGAAATTGGATTCATCCAACAACTTGGATAAACCTTGGCCTTTAACCAATTTGGTAGGCTTAATCTCAAGATCAAATTCAATGATTTTAGCAATCCACTTGCTCCTTTTACCATCTATATCAGGCTGAATAAGAATTTCCTTCACAGAAGCTGATGGGACATAAGCAATGACTTTTGAATGCAGCACATAAAATCTAAAAGACTTGATAGCTTTAACCAATGCATAGGTCTGTTTATCCATGATGTCATATGTTAATTCAGCATGTCTCAATGCCCCGTTGAAAAAATCAATGGGCTTCTCTAAGCCTTCAGCGTTCTTCTGTAATAAAACAACTGCTATTGTATCAAATGAAGCGAAAGAAAAAATAAGAAAATCCTTGGAGTATTCTAGGATGATGACCACAGGGGCTTCATTCAAGGATTTATTTATTTGGTAAAAATAATTATGGGACTCAGTAGTCCATTTGATTTCATTTCCTTTTCTCAACATGGTTGTAATATACTTCACCAACTCAGCAAAATTTGAAACAAGCCTTCTCAAAAAATTAATTTTTCCCAAGAAAGATTGAACCTCCTTATTGGATCTAGGGAGTGAAAAGGTTTGGATAGCTTCAACCCTGCTGGAATCAATCATTACCCCTTCAGTTGACACAATATGCCCCAATAATTTTCCCTCCTTCATGGAAAAAATGATTTTTTGGGGTTCAAAGAGAGACCAAATTTTCTGCATTTCAAGAAAACCATTTTCAAATGATCATAGTGTTCTTTATAAGATTGTGAGAACATTGGTATCTCATCTAAATAGATAACAAAAAAAATTTCCTTCTCTCCAATAAATTCTATGTCCATAGCTCGTTGAAAGGTCACCCGTGCATTCATCAAACCAAGGGGCATCTTAGCGTACATAAATGTACCCCAAGGAGTGGTAAAAGTTGTATTTTCTCTATCTTATGGCAAGACAAAGATCTAATTGTAGCCGGAAAATCCATCAATCATGGACATCCTGGATGCACATGTCACCCTCTGTAATATGTGCTCCATCTTGGGCAAGGGTAATTATCCTTTTTAGAGATTCTGTTCAAATTCCGGAAATCGACACAAAGTCTGATTTCTCCATTCTTTTTTCTCACTGGGACCAACTTGGCCACCCATTTAGAATACCTCAAAGGAATAATAATTTTAGCATCTAAAATATTTTTTACCTCCTTTTCCATCACAGGAAGCAACATAAGATTTATTTGCCTCAACTTTTTCCTGAAAGGTTTGGTCTCTTCCTTTAATGGGATCTTGTGCTCTATGATGCTTGTGTCATAAGTTCCGAGATCTTCATAAGTCCAAGCAAACATGTCAGCAAATTCTTTTAACAACTAAGTATATTCAGCCCTCTGTTCCCTTAACTGGCTACTTGACAACTTGACATATTTTGGATCCTTTTCTATACCCACATTGTGCTCAGTTATATCAGCATCATCAGTTGACACTTTCCCCTTTACTGCCACATCATTTATGTCAAATAATCTTTCCAAAGGAACTAGTCCTTTGGGAATTTAGTTGCTATGTAATTACACAATATGATGATTATCAATTTTATTAAGGAAAACATCAACATGAGGATTATTTTCAGTGTCATGATCCTGATCAATGTGTAATGCAGAAAACTCATCAACATCCTCAAGGAATTTTTTAATTTCAAGATCATCTTCAAACACCTTCCAATGTTTGACATTGTCTGGTATATAAGGTATGTATTTTACTTCTACATCATACTTGAGTTTAGGTGGTAAGCAGACTCTGAAATTGCTTGCTGATACAGCCAAAGAATCATCCATGGAATTCTCTTCTCTTGGAATAAATGAAACGTTAAAAGATGAGAAAAAATTGTCCACTAAGTCCCACACTTCATTTCTATAAGATCTTATTCTAGGGTGCTTAGTTTGATAAATATTTTTTATCTGATGGACGATCAATTCCGCATCCCCAAATAATGATAGCTCTTTAATTCCCATGTCTTTGGCAGCCCTCAACCCCAAGACAAGAGCTTCATACTCTACCACATTATTAGTAGTTTCAAATTCTAGTTTGTATGACAAAGATATAGTCTTTTGAGTAGGTGAGACAAAGACCACTCCAGCACCATCACCTTCCCTAGAAGAGGCTCCATCAAAGAACATCTTCCAAACAGAGGTGGTTAGAAGAGGCTTTTCATCATAGGTGACGGACTGTTTTCTAATTTCAAGAGGAGTTCCAAGAGCATCAGTGAGCTGCAAAATGTTGGATCCTAAATCAGTATCAAGAGAAAAAATAGGATGATTAGTGTGGTTTGCTTCATCTTTAATAATGTAAGACAACTAATCCTCCCTGTAAAGTATTTTATTCTCTCCCCCTAACACAGGAATAGTAGCATATGATGTCCATCTGCAACGTTCCCCCAAGTATTTTTATCTAGGATCTTGACAAGAGCATGCCAAATTTGGGGGGAATATAAGCTACCATGATATCCATGACTACACTTTTCATGGGCAGCTGAAATAAAGTTAAAACCAGATCCTTAATGACCCCCGGGCATTTCACTTTAATAGATTCAAAAGAATATAAGTCATGGTAGGTCTTTGTGATTTCTAATCCAAGTTCATCCATAACAGTTTTAGGCATGAGGTTGTGGGATGCCCCTGAGTCCATCAAACAATTATGCAGCACCTTATCATGTATGTTATGTATAGAAGGGGGGAGATGAATCATATCTATCTTCTATCAAAGGACCTAAGATAGCTACTAGTTTTTCATCTTGCAGATTTACTGAATCAGTGGCACTTGGAGAAGATTCAGGTGTAACATTTTGGAGAGATATTTTTTAAATTCTTCACTTTTAATCAATTCCAAAAAAGGTACAAGGATCTTATTTTTTTGGATCTCATTCTCAAAACTGAAAGAAGGTGAGGATTTTAGGATCTCTTTGGCTTCAGGGGTAGGATTTCTGATCAATACTTGGGGGCTTTGAGTTTCTTTTTCTTTGCTGCAAACTATCACAGCCTTGGCATAATTTTCCTTTTGGGGTGGTTGATCAGAAGCATCAGTCTTTTCTTCATTCTTTTTGGACCTCAGATTATATCTATGAGGGATTTATTTTTCTTTATCTCCCTTACTTAATTTGTTTATTTGAATTTCCATCAAGGATTGCTCATATGCAGATTGAGTCAAGTGAGGGCATGGTGCTGTGTCACCCAAGCAATGAATCTCAGGATTGGCTTCTTCCTCCTCTCCTTCTTCATCAGCCACAGGATTGTTTTGTAAAGGGGTTTGTATTTTCTGATCATCCCTATCTCTATTTCTAGGATCTCTTGGAAGGATCTGGGGAGTTATATTCAGTCTCCTGAAGTTACCTCTGTTATCAGCATTCTCAGTATTTCTATAGGTCTATTTTCCTTCTAGTTTTATCTTCTCAATCTCAGTAGAAAGGGATTTTACTAATTTGGTGAGTTCATCTACTTGAGAATGAACAATAGGGGAATCAGAAGTTGAAGCTTCAGCTCTATTTTTTCTCCTATCTCTATCAGATTTTCCCCTGAGTTTATCAGATGCCACTATGTTGGATTCTACCTCCAAGGTTGCATCTTGCATGTGAGCTAAGGAGGTTGATCTTCTTTCTCTCAATAGAAGGGAAAACTCAGGGTCAAAGGCACTGGCATAAGTGATATTTACAGAGGTTTCTGTAGGTTTTATCTCAACAGGAATCTTATTGTACATTTTGTTGAATATTTTAGAGAAGTCAGAGACAAACTCTCCCTCTTTCCTCTTTAGGGATCCAAATTCTGTGATATAGTACAAAAAGTCATTTTTTTCTCCCCAGTGTCTCAAAAAGGCATTGTCTAATGCCTCAATCCTAGTAATGGATCCAGGGACCAAGCCCATAAACCACTTCCTAGCCTCACCAAAAAGGCTTTGGACAAAGACTCTCATCCACACATCCTCATTTTCAATGTTTTGATTGTCTGCATAACTGTAGAAGGAAGCAAGATGTTCTTCAGCAGTTATATCTTCTTCTCCTATGAATTTGGGCATGTATTTTAAATAATCTCCAATAGGGAGAGCATTCGTTGGCTAAGGTAAGACAAGAGGGGCATATCTTGTGCCAAGCCTGTGTGTTTTCTGTGTAAAATTCAGCCTCTAGAAAAATTTATGTAGCGCCTTCCTGTGTGTCTCTGTCAAACCTTCAGTAGTGCCCGCCTGTATAATTCACTCTCTGTTAAAATTTTGGTAGCGCCTTCATTTGTGTCTGCATGCCATTTGATAGTGCCATCATAATTCGCAGCACCTTTACTTGAATGTTGACAGATTTGGTAGCAACCTCGGGCATTAGCAGCGCCATTAGTCTTAGGCGATTTAGCAATGTTATTGGTAGTAGACTGGTGGAACATCAAAAATAGACTATTTCATAGCACCATAGAACTACAGAATGTCTGTGCTACTACTATTGAAGGGATTAATTCTTTGCAAAAACCCAAAACTCTGAACAGTAAGCACTAGAAGTCTGTATAGGTGGCAGATGTAGTATTTCCTTAATTACTTATCTTTGCAAAAAGGGGCCATCTTCAAAAATGGAGCTCACCTTTMACCAACTACTTCATTAACCTGACACTCCTTATTGTATAAGAAGGACTTCCCTTTGGCACAACACTATGCTTCTCTTTAGCAGTAATAGGCTTCTTCYCTTTAGCAGTAACAGGCTTCTTCACTGGAGCTATGCTCTCCTTGGTTGTTGGTTTCTTCGTTTCAATAGCAGCTTCAACCAATACATTCAAATTTCTTTGATCCATTTCATCTTGGAACAATTGCAGTTCTTCTTTGAGATTTATGTTCTGAGACTGAAAGTCTTTGTTTTTCCTATAGAGGTTCTTGAGATGCCTATGAAGAGGTTGGGCTCTTCTTGATGCAAATCTTGCTAAATCAAGAATGTGGTTGTAGCCATCCATGATTTTTTTCATCTTAACCCTGTCAAACATGCCTTCTGATTTTAAATGAGTCACCTCCTTTCTAGCATCTCTGAGTTTCTTGATCAGTCTTTTGAACATTTGATTGCTAGGTGCAGTAGTGATGTGAACAGTCTCAACAAGATTTTCCATGGCTTCCCCTTTCTACTGCACAAAGATTACTTCTTCTACCTCAACAGGCTTCTTAATGTCTTTTTCTTCCTATTGCACAGGGATTACTTCTCCTATCTCAATAGGCTTCTTAATGCCCTTGCCTTTATCTTTCTTCTTCTTTAGGATGGAGACCTTTGGTGGGACCTAATATTCAACAGCCTCTTTAAGAGTTGATGACCTTGTAAAAGGCCTTCTGATCTTGGTGCTAGCTGCTGAAGGAGATGAAGAGAAGTGTAAACTCCTCCCTTTATTTGTTGTAGCTTTAGTAGAAGAAGGGACCTCTTTTAACTCTAGTGCAGGAGGAGTTGAAATGTATCTATGTGGGGAATGATAGGTCTCCTCCTCAACTCTTGTAGCCTCCTTGATGGCTTCTTGATCTTGAACAGGAACTCTGCTCTTTCTTTTCTTGCTAGTACCTATTTGACCAGCACTAGTGGATGGCAAATGACTTGCTATCTATGACTGAGGGGTAGCTGCTATATCCAATTTCATGTGAGCAGGAGTAATGAAGTGTTCCCATGAGATGTTCTTCTTTCTCAGCTCTTCAGCAACCAACATTCTAATCAAACCATAATGAAAAATTATATTATCCATAGCCTTTGACTTGGATTGAACCCTGTTTGACATCTAGCCTATGCTCCTTAGAAAATAGAAGGGAATGTTCATTTCAATTTTGCCAGTAAAATGCAGCAGAAGCCTTATATGGTACTGGTATAGTGTATTGAATCTCCCTTCACACGTGAAGTACCTGTGAATGATCCTCAATATTTTATCAAATTCTCCAACCAGGTGATTTCTTTGCACCCCTTTGGAAAGATTGTCAGTTTGATATTCAGGCTTAAGGAAGTCTTTGGCATAGGCTGCATCCAAGGCCATGGACTTAAACCAACTCTCACTAGTGATAAGGATCCCTGTAGCAGCTGAAATGGAGGTCTCAGACACCTCAAATTCTAGGTCCCCCACCTTGGTCTTCAGGCCATCAAAATTTAAGGAAAACCACCTTGTCACCTCAGGATGACACCTTTTTATATTTTGGCAGAAAGTGAGGCACTCCACCCTTCGAAAAAAATCTCTAGCCATGGGCTCTGCCTCGAAAAGATGCATGTCTGAAGGCTCAATTCTAACCACATTTCCTCCCTTGTGTGACTTCTTCTTCTAAGGAGTCTTCATAGTTTAGGATAAAAATATTTAGAGCTATGGAGTGGTGATGACCAAGAAAAAAAGAGTCAGACCTCAAAAAGAATCTGATAGTGAAGAGTGGTTGCCCCTTTCCAGAAAATTTCCCCAAATTTAGACTGATTACTAACTTAGGAAACAATTCTTGTAAATTTCCCTCCCTTGACTGTATACAGGTATTAAAATTGAGGAATAATCAGATGGTGAATGGATACACTGTAAATTATTTTAAAAAACAAGGTCAAAACAGTCCAATTGATAGGTAGAGGAGGCAGGGGAAAAGGCAGTGACGTTTCAGTAGAATTTCTGAGTAGCACACTGTGCATGCAAGGAAAGAAACTTGCTTGGGTACTAAGATTTTGAGAGCATGACGAGCAGATGTCAGGCAATGGTAGCTGCAGGCTTGAGTGGATGAGGTTGATAGGAAAGTGTGAGGGAAAATATCTCCTCGAATTATGCAAGAAAGTTGAATACTAAAACTCCGAGCGATAATTTCTCCTTGAAAATGATATGCAGAGGGGAAAAAAACATGGAATACCTGGAGAATAATGACAACTCGGAGTTTGAGTGAAATCTTAGGATAATATCACAAGGAATTTGGCCTCAGGATCCACCTCGTCATCTGATCTGGTAGCGCCACTGCTAACTGGTTCGAACTTGTAGTTTGTGTAGAGCAATAATTTGAGTTTTTTCAAAAATTGAAAACTGTTAGGAGAGCTCATAGATATGAATCCTCGAAGGCATATTTTTAACTAACCAAGGTGACAAAAACAAGGAAGAGATGAAATCAACGCAATAATCAAGAATCATAGTGAAAGATGAAATAAATGGAGTGCGCTACAGAAATTCTTGGTGAGTTGGCAGCGCCCCTTTTCAAATAATGATTTTACTTGTAAACATGGGACAAAGCACAAAAAGGAAAGGCTACAGAGGCATGAGTGAGGAGGATGTCATGTCAATTCAATCTAGTCATGGAGTGAGTGGGACTTAGTGTCAAATCGAGGAGGTGATCAAAAACATAAGTCATGAAAAAACAAACCTAGTCCAAAAGTTCATGTGATGATCAAAATTTAAGCCATGACTTAAGCCTTTATTTATCAAGGGAACCTAAGCAAAAACAATTTTAAGGGGATAAACAAAAAAATAAAATATAAAGGCTTAGGATAAGATTAAAACTAAAGGCTAAATACCCAAGGAAACTTAGTGTGATAACAGCTCCCCACTTGAAACCTCTCCCGGAGATCTCCACTGTGTAATCCAAGGGAATCCATGCCTCTGAAAATGGAGTAGTCCTTCTCACCATATAATCAGTAGATGAGAGTCATCAAATAGATGTATGGCTCCATTAAATTGGTCATCCTATACCAGCCAGTTCTTTGGTTGGTGTACTTCTTGTCCTCCCTCCACCATGAAGCCATCACCCAGCTAGTGTCGTGGCGCTCGTAGAACATCACGACAAAATTTTTGTTCAGTCGCTCCTCGGGATCTCTAAGCTTGTAGTATTTATTAATTTCCATGGGTAAGAACACTCTGACACACCCACCATTGTCATCATTGATCGTAAATTTATGTGTGTCTGTGTGGTCGATTCACTTCAGGACTTCAATACGGGGAAAAAATGGGGGGTTATGCTCACCACCATATGCAGGTACGACCATCGGATGTTCGGGAACACTTTATCATCGAGTGCTCTAACATTTAGATCACTATGTGGTATATATCCCAGGTATTCCTCCTGGATGATCTTGTTAAAGAGTTCTCCTCAATGTGGGAGTTCCATATTGGACCCTGTGCTTGCCTCTGTATCTMCAAAGGTCAGAGACTAGATGAAAACCTTCTTTGTCATTGTTTTAATGACAGGTTCTGGCCTCGRAGTGTATTCTAATTGTTTTGTGGCCCCTAGAGATGAAACTTCACCTACCTCTAGTTATTTCATCTTCGATGCCCTCAACGATCGTCTGATGGTTGGATTTCTTGGAGGCATTGTTCTTGCAACTAAAATAAAACTTCAGAGACTGTGTAAAGAAAAAAACCGGATAGAAAACATATAATTTGCAGCCATGTAAATTATACATACTTGGATACATACCTCTGAAGCTCGCTAAAACCTGGTTATTTTGATACTCATGAGATCTCTACAGCCTTTGAATTACTTGTCTTGCTTCTTCGGATGCTCTGAATTTCCTTGCACGTAGAATGATTTTATTTACAACGGATCAAGAGAATTTAAACTAGGGAGGAACTTACCGTGTTTCATCAACCATTCAATTCAGGTGATGAGTGAAATTTAGACACATCTGCCGCCAAATATCTACAACTTAAATTCATCATGGATTGATGGAGGAGGCGCAGGGGTGATGTGGTCTATCAGTGATTTTAAACGGTTGTTTTGATTGGCACACGAGGTAGAAACTAATGTGAGATTTGGTATTAATTATCCCCTTAAATGCTCGAAATCCGATCGTATCTAACGCTAAAACATCCCATCGTGTTTCTTTCTCAGTGGGTGGATCGGAGACCAGGGATGTGCTATGAACTTTTTTGTTGATGTCCTTCTGCAAAAGCTCCGATGCCGATTAATCTCACTGTACAATGTTTTCATGGAAAAGATGAGTTGGAGGTGTGACTCGGACCTAGGGAACCGAGAATGAATCGGGATAAAACTAGACCGTATATTTCTCCAATCTGGTAAAGATACATGGCATTGAAGACCAGTGACCTAATTCGTGTGTATTAATCGAATTCGGTACTTTTATTAAGTCATTTGTTCTAAAAACAAACCTTAATTTGTCGGTGATGAAAACATATCCAGGGTCAGCAATCGGCGATAACCTATCAAGTGCTTTCTTTGGATTAGCTTCTTCGAAAAAGTATCGATGCCAAAAACACATCGGAGATCAGTGATACTCTTTATCATGGTCAGAATGTTCGTTGCGATCCTTTTGGGTTTTCCCCAATTCCAATAAGCTCGTCGGGTATCAGCTATCGACAATATATTTTCTTTCTTTGTTAGCATCTATTCCCCTCATCTTTTACCGATGTCAAAGGGGAATTGGCTATCAGCGATATCTTTATGCAAGACTTTGACACAAACAAAACTTCCTTTTTCCGATGTTGATGGAGATCGATGCTCAGTGACTAAGGTTTCCCGAGTGGTTACTTTGAATTCCTTTCGATGTCGAATTTGAGCGTGTCGGGTGAAGTGTTTTGGCTGTTGATTCTTTATTCAGGTGTTAAGGCCTTTTAAGTCATGGGGTATCATAAGTTCAAAAAAACTTGAATATCTGATGAGAGTCACAATAATAATCAAACACAAAACATTTCTCAAAATGAAGTCGAATCAAACAGTGCAAAGATCAAGTGGTACCCAAAAAAGTAAAAAAAATTACATAGTCTTTTTTAGGGTGTGTTGAGTGCTCAACATGTCCTACTGGTGTTCCCATGCCATATGGTTACCACCCGTATTGACAATCCAACCAACAACTACCATTATTGGCTACATTAGATATTCCATATCTGTCACATTTGACAAACGATCCCATTCAGCATGCGTTGTTTTGGCCTGCCATCCCTGCCAAATTATCATCCGGCATCCCGAAATTCGACGAAAAACTTGGCGAAGATCCTAACAATCATGTTATGGCTTTCCATTTATGGTTTTATTCCAACTCTTTAATGGACGAATCCATTCGTCTGATACATTTTTAGAGAACACTTACAGATGCAACAACAAAATGGTATATCAAGCTGCCTCGTAACTCCTTTATCGACTTTAATTCTCTTGCCATGGATTTTTTTACACATTTTCAGTTACCTATATGGTATGAGACCAATACAGAACTTTTGACCTCACTCTAACAATCCTCTTCCACCCACATATATAATCATATTCATGAGTGAAGACGATGGAGACAATTGATTAAGGCTCCAATTATGAACCAACTCCTCGCGCACTGGTTTACAAAGTCACTTTTTTCTCCCATTGATCATGATGTTTCTATGGGAAATTTTGATATTGAGGAGAAGGCTATCAGTCATGTGCATTATTTGGACTTGGTGCATTCCTATTCTAACACACTTTATGATCTGATCCCTAATGCTCCTAGTCCGTTGAATGATCTTTCAAGACCTACTCCGGAACCAAGTTCCATTTCAAACACCACATCTACTTTCGCTCCTACTCAAACCTCTGAGGTGAATGTGGACCAATCAAATTCATCTCAAAAACTAGGAGGTAAGAAGAAAAAAAAGGGTAAATCTAAGAATTATTCTAACGAGCAGGATAATCCAAAGATGGTTGATTCTCAACTGAATAGGAAGGATAAGTTTCCTTTCATGATTTGCGAGGATGGCCACTACCTAAATAATTCCCTCATTGTGAGGTGGTCACTAAATTTATGAAGGGTAAATCTCAACCAGTTTAGTAGAAACATCTGGTTTCACAAAATCCTACCCCTCTGCAAGGGGTAAACACAGGTCATTCCCACCATGGGGATGCTTCATCGAGCGCCTCTGAGGTCTATATTTTTAATATGGTTAATGTAATGAATCAAGCGAATACTATTGACATTCCTATAGATAATCAGGCTAGTGGAAAGGATATCAATCAGCCCTCCACATCCACTCCTCCTCCATCTTCTAATCCTCTTTCGATTGAGAAACCAATTTTTGACACAATGTTGCACCCACCCAAGAGCATAATTTGAAAATTGGCATTCAATTCAAATGCACTCGCTACCCAAAAATACAACATCGTCAAAGATTTGGCGCAAGCTCCTTGTACTATGCCATCCCTCAAAGGTCTACAACACTTTCCAAGTTAACATAGAAGTGTCTTGTCAACCATTGGAGCTATGGATCCAAAGGAGTCAAATCTGATTACGTTTAATCTGGATTACTTTAAGGATAGGCTCTCCCACCACTTAGCATTCCAAAATCAAATTTTGGTTGGTTTTAAAGAACATTCATTGCACAGTTTTGGATGAGGGAGCCTCCACTTGTGTCATGTCTTTGTCTTGCTGGAKATCCCTTGSTTCTCCTACGCTTACCTCGTCTCCTACCACCTTGAAAGAATTTGATGGACGTGGTTTACAACCTCAGGGATTATTGCAATATTTYGGTGTGACATTGAAGGGTAACAAGGTTTCGGTCGATATCGAAGTGGTTGACGTACCCATGGATTATAATTTATTACTTGGTCATAGTTRTTTCTATGYAATGGATGTCGTCGTGTCTTTGGTGTTTTGTATCTTATGATTTTCCAATCAAGGAAAAATTATCACTATATACCAACTTGACTATACAACTCCATATCTCCACAATGCTACAACGAATAATGTCCCTTTTCTAGGACAAAATAGTTTTGAGATTGTAGGAGTAGGTATCCTTAAGGATTCCTCCCTCATGGGGGTTTTTCCTTTGCCTGCTTCTCCCACTGCACATGTTTCCATGTTAAATATGATTTCCACTCAAGTGAAAAAATCCCTATAATCATCTAATCCTCTAGTAGTATATGGTCGTCATGAGCATAGTTATTTTCTTGTGTCAAGCTCATTAAAAAATGAAACAGGCACTTACGACGATAGTTCATCATCTCTATCAAGATCCTTAAAAAATGAAATAGATCCCCCTCCATCTGAATCAATTCTAACTTTGGATTGCATACTTGAACCTTCTTTTCCTTCTCCTAGTGAAAAAGTTCCCATTAGTAACCAAAGGAAAGAAGAAGAAGAGTCAAAGGAAACGACGCTTGGGGGGTAGGTCTCCAGCCTTTGGACATCATGCTGGAGTGAAGCCACTAGATTCTACCAAATAAACTTGGGGAAAAATACCTCTAGAGTGACACGCTACTAGGAGTGATCCTTGCTTGGGGGTCATTCCCATCGTAACATAGTAGTTTTTCTGGAACGAGCTTAGTCATTGTTCTTTCTCGTGCTCGTAAAGACATGAGAATAGGTTACCGAGCTTAGTATTTTTTCTTTCTCATGCTCGTTAATAGATGAGAATAGGTTACCGAGCAAAATTTTATCTCCTTTTCAGACTCGTACAAACTATACGAAAAAGGAACTCTTTGGAGTCTCCTTTAATCTCTTTTCAGAGACCCTAAACATGAAAAGATTGTTGATTAAGCTTGCTTCCTTTCACACTCGTTAAATTTTTTGAAAGGGCTTCTTTTGAGTGGTAGTTTATCTCTTTTTTGAAGTCATGAGACTAATTATGAAAAAGGAATACTCTAATCAAGCATGATTAGAAGAGTTCTCCAATGTATTGTTTTACACTTTTTTCAGGCTTGGGAGACTAAGCTTACAAAAAAATCATCCATGGAGTCTTCTTTAAGTTCTTTTCAGACTCGCTAAACATGAAAAACCACCAAGTTTAACTTCTTTGGGCTCGTAAAATTATGCATTGAAGGGCCTATGTGAGTCCAAACTCCAAGACCCATAAAGGGCCAAACCCCTCCTTCCTCGAGTTCTTTAAAAATATGTCAAGGGAATCATCTAAAGGATGAGCTATACCAATCATTTTTTATCCTCTTCAAGCTCGTTAAAAAATAAAGAGATACTCATCTATCTGGATGGGGGGGAAATTGAAGGAAGTGGGTCAAGTTTTTTAGAATCCTTTATGGCAGCTATTGTTGCCCTTGAATGTGACACCTGTTTGTGTCTCGTCTTACAGTTGGGTAATAAACTTGTCTCTAAGTCATACCAATTCCATGTGTCACTATACTTTTTGGTTCCAGTCGAAGAGTGCTCTTACTGTCATCACATTATGTTCTTGTTACTTGTCGATTCAATGTTTCCATGTCAGTTTTCCTACCTCATCATGTTCAAGGGAACTTTCTCTTCAAACCATCCATTTGCAACATTACCAGTTTCCATTTCCTATGTGATTCCATACTCATTGTATCCACCATATTACATCACTTTCCTATGTCAATTTTGTGTCGATGATGGGTGATACATCATCACCCTCCTTCGATGAGTATTTTCCTATCGACTTCAACACATTATCTGGGAATTAGACTTAGAAACCATTTAGTACCTTAGGACCTCCATGCCTCAATTGTAGGCCTCCTCATTTCCAAGAGTAGGTTTACATCATTGACCTCTGATCGGATGATTCCACGACTATTTTAATTCA
>JASDQU010509312.1:24886-40619 GCA_032191745.1 Picea mariana | reverse complement strand
TGGTAAATTCAATAGGAATTTCTTTCCAGGAAGGCTAATCCATCATGTCGAGGATTTCCAAAGTTTGAGCAATAACTTCATCTTGTAACTCGAATGCTAATACAATCTCAGGAACATGTTTACTCTCTTGCTAATTTCTTTATTTTCTTTGAACATGTATTCAAAGAATTATATTTCTTTCCCGTCTATTCGTTAACATGGGAAATGAATGACATAATTGACAACGCTATGCAGAAGCACCCTATGGCGGTGGAGAATGTTGACATTTCAAGTCCCAACATCTTGACCAACAATAGTCGTTCCAGTAGATAAGAGTGACATATTGTATATGTAACTCGATCACAAATATATGCAGAAGCACCCTATGGCGGTGGAGAAAGGCGTATGCAGAAGCATCCTATGGCGATGGAGAAAGGAAGTAGAGTGTTGCCAAAATTCACTGCATACATAGATCGGTTTTGTAGGTGATATGATGCATCGTCGTTGTCCTCGTAAAGAGCTTCAATAAACTCGTCGCCATCCTCGTTGTCATCCTCATAGACAACTTCAATAAACTTAGGTTATCTAACATTGCAGAAAATGCATTGTGTCAGCGCCTATTTAAAGACTTATAACTCATTGTCATCCTCATAAAAAACTTCAATAAACATAGGTTATCTAACATTATAGAAAATGCATTATGTCAGAGCCCATTTAAAGACTTAGAGTAGAGTGGAAACTTAGGTTAATAGACTACAAACTTAGTTTATCTAAGATGAGCTCGACAATAACACTTTGATCTTGTTAGCCAATAGAATGTTTGATTAAATCAATTCAAATATTATAAAAAATAACTTTTTTTTTTCCTATGTACAAGTTTGGAAAGCAAAAATATATTTGCAGTCAAACTCAAACTAATTGATAGTCAACAACCAATCGAATGCTAGAGTCGTTGGCTTGCCTTTAGTAGAGACTAATAACATTGATGTGTCTTAATCCAATAAACATGCACGAAACATATAAAATTTAAAGTGAATAATTGTGAATAGTTTAATACTTCAATTTCTAAATCAAACCATGCACCATTGATTAGGGATTTCATAGACTATAATATTGATTAGTATAATTTTTCATAGCTTAATATTTCCATAATTATTTTTTATTGAAGTTGTGTAATGACTTTTGAAATTCCACTGGAATTTGAGTATGACTTATATCCATCTTGGAAAGAGTAAAGTAGGAAAGTATTCTCTCTAACTTAATTATTTTTTTATATTGTTTTATTTTTTCTATTTATTTTTATGTTATAAATGGTTATAAATTTACTGACATTATTTAACTCCTCTAAGTTTTGGTTTTTTTAGCCGGGATGAAATCACAATTTTCTGTTATTTAAATTACATTTATGAATGTATGGTCCAACACTTTCTAGTCTAATTTTGGATAAAATTAAACAAAAAAAATCTCTAGAAAATGGTCAAAACATAAAACAATTTTTTTTATTGTTTAAATTACATTTATGAATGTATGATCCAACTCTTTCTAGTCTAGTTTTGAACAAAATTAAACAAAAAAAATCTCTAGAAAATGGTCAAAACATTAAACAAATTCCTAGAAAATGGTCAAAAACATAAAACTTTTAAACTAACTAAATTTAATTCAGATCACATTGAAACTTCTAAAATAATAATATAACTTTATTTTTAAAAAATTATAAAAATAATATATTATTTTAAATTTTGATTATTTAGCATTCTTAATAAAAACTATCTACTCCATATATCCACTCTTTACACTCTTTACCATGGAAGAATAATTTTTTTAATTTCACCTCATTTGTTGTGTGAAAGGAAGATGTAAGAGAATTTCCCTTTAGTAGGGACATTTAAGTAGGATGGTATTGGTATTTTCACTTTGTAAAGAAGCAAGTTAAAACCTATATCTTCATTTATAAATGTGTAGAAGCAAGTTTGCAAATACTTATTTTTTAATGGGCCTAAGGATTAAGAACATATGTTTCCTCTTAAAAAATCACATATTCAAATCCAAAAATTTTAAATATACAAATATTATTATTGAAATTATAAAATTATTTACATTTATTTATATTATTATATATTTAGTACACAATTATATAAAATGCATTATAAATAACTAAATATTCACTAAAATACAATAAAACATTTATTTATATTATTATATATTTATTACACAATTATATAATTATAAATAACTAAATAACAAATATTCAAAAAAAAACACAATAAAATAATTAAATTTTATATTTAATTATTTAAAATAATAATGTAATTAAATAATGTATTAAAAACAAAAAAATAAAAAAAATATTATAATATAAATTCACATATATGCAAAAGCTAATCCCATTCATTATTTGTTGATAAATATTAAAAACATGTAATGTCCTTATTTCCACTAAATTTTGTTTTTTTGGTGAGTCAAAGTTCTAAGCATTCTTATATATTTTTTTGAAAAATAAATGATTTGGGTTGTTTTAAAATTTACCAAAACCCTCTGGCATTAAGTTGTGAAATTTAATCAGAAAAGCAAGGCAGTTTGAGTGCCCTTATCCCATACCTATAAAACATCCATGATTGTCCTACCTATGGTTTGGGGTCAAGTATTGTAAGGCATCTATCATTGCCCTACACAAAAAGGCTTATTTGTCTTGAAAATGAGAAGGTTAAATATTAGTCTATTTGGTAGAGTGTTCTTTAGATTTATAGCATCTATATTTAAGGATAAATGTGGTTCACCCTATTAAGATTGGAATTTTAAAATGAGATAACTTGTCAAATTTTTAAAATAAGATAACTTGTTAAATTTAAAGGTGAGATTGGAATTTGGAATTTTAAATTAAGACAGTGAATCAAATTTTTTTAAAATAAGATAACTTGTTAAATTTAAAGGTGAGATTGGAATTTGGAATTTTAAATTAAGACAGTGAATCAAATTTAAAGGTTTAGACGATTTCGTTTTCAAAATTTTAATAAAAAAATGTTGACAATAACAAACCTTTAATAATGAGGCAAGTAATATATCAGCATCAAATACAATATATAAAAAATGACAACCTATTGTGCAGCAGACTGATTATTGCTCGCCATCTTACTTATCATTCTGTTTAAAATTTTAAAATTGTTAAAAGCTTTCCGTAAAGTCATTGGTGCAAGCTTTCTCTCTTCACAATCATACAACTTTCCGATGTTTTGTTATATTATATCCTCATATATGCTCCACATGTGACGGTACGTATAATGCATTTAATAAAGGAAAGTTGTAAATGTATAGATAATGCCATTAACAGACGTGCAGTTGGAAATTAAGAAACAACTGAGTCTGTCGGTGGGACTCGGGAGTCGGGCACACGACTCATGGATCCATCCAATATCAATCTGTCAGTCGTGAAACTTAGTTGTCGCCTTTGAATCACAATGTCTCCATCCAAAAGAAAAGGAAGAAATCAGAGGTGAGTACAAGAAGAAATTAATGATAAAACGGGAGAGATCCGATTTTACGAATCGAATTTAACGTCTCGAAAGGATTGATGGAGCGCTCAACATAGAAATATTGAATCTTTGTGGATGATCATCAATCAAGAATTTTTTATTATCTATCCACAACAGGTCGTGTAGAACAACAATTTAGAGGAGTGGGTTAATTTGGAAGTAATTTTTCCTCTCAGGTTATTTTTCTAGTAGGTTTTTTTGGCAATTTCAGTTTAAATTTTCTGTAAATCAAAAATTTTGATCGATTTTCTGAGAATCTGAGTTGATTTAAATTGGAGCAAAATCCTTACGATAAAGTTCTGAAATACATGAAATCTTGATCCATGCAAAACTCAAACTACCCCTGAAAATTTCAATTAAATTTTAGCCACCATCCAAAATAAATAAAGCCTTGAAAGGAATGAAAAATAATAGATAAAATGAAATTTTGGATTATCTGCAACCATCCTTCCGTAGTGCCATTGCTTGGTTGACCTTCTCATCTGTCACCAGAATGTAATTTTGGAAGGAGTTCATCAAGAGATTATATGTCTTGATTGTGTGTTTGCAAAAACATGAGGTGCATTTTATAATACATTATGAGAAGATTTGTATGGAGATGAAATAATATTTATAAGGAGAGTAAAAATTAAGAAATAATATTAAAAAAAAATAAAAATAAGTAGCATATTTATAAATGGAAATAAGAAAGTAAAAATGGTATTATTTCAAGGGTTAGTAAAATTTACAATTATATATTTATTAATTAATTTTTATTACAATTAGGTAGGTAATATGATGTAATATGTTTTTTTTTAGGGAGGAGGGCTCATACACAAATTTGGTATCTTGTGGTGATTTTAAAAATATATTATTATTATTATTATTATTATTATTTATGATGTAATATAATTAGATTTTTATATTTTATTAATGGATATAAAAGATATTGTGTTATAATAATATAAAAATTATTTTGTTATTGGAATGGAATAATGATTAATTTAAGAGTTTATTTTCAGTGATTAATGCCTACTTGAGGCAAATTGCAAGGAATCTTGTTCTTACAATTTTGTAAAAGATTGATTATTAGATTGTCTTGGTTGAGGCCCTAGATTATAAGTTATCACAACATATTTGAACACTCCATTTCAATGATAAATAATGAATAATGATCAATTTTTTTGTCTTGGTTTGTAGAACTTTGAATCTCTCCATTGGCATGATGCAACATATGGTGTTTTAACAAAGATATTATTTATAAAAGGTATGGATACAATGCATAGTATGGCTAAGAAATTGGGTATTATTATGGTCTCTACCTCCATGTAGGATTTAAAGGCTAGGATTGCATGGGAATCATTTTTATCTAAATATCATCTTTAATAGGTGGAGGAAATTAAATATTTCCACGTTAATCTTCTTATTTCATGCTCAATCTCCAATGGTTGAGTATGTTTTTAATCTTTCATCATTGTCGATTAACACTCTAGGTTGAAACCTTAACTAAAAACACATTTATAAAGACTCAATTGCAAGACTTAAGAAAAACCTACTTGTGCAAAAAGAAAAACTAACTTGTGCAAAAAGACTTTTCAATTCCATGGAGACTCAAGCAAAACCAAGAGAAAAATGTTTTTTCATATTACAAAGAAGAGGCTTTGTGCATTTATTGCTAAGCACATAAAAGGACCATCATATTGTGTAGGTAAAGATCACCTTTAAATTTTATTTGTCTTTTCTTCTCTGTTTAAAGACATTTGTTTTCAAAGCTCCATAATTTATAGGCTTTGTTTAACACATTTATAAGTTGCATGTGTGTTGGATATGTGTTGCAGTCACATATAGTGAATCTATTTGAGTTAGACAAACAAACTTTTTATTTCTATTTCCAAAGCAATGGAATTTTATAAGATGAAAGAATGGAGGATGACTATGATTTAAGAGAAACTTGCAAATAATTTTCTTCTTCATGTACATTCCCTTCTTTTAGATGTTTTGAATAGTGGCAATGGTACATGTAAGGAGATATATAAAATTAACAACTCTTAGGATGATAACAGTAAATACCTTTTTAGTTTTTTGAAAGTGAAGGTCGATTTCATGAATTTATAGATTCTGACTAGATAATGAGTCTACACATGAAAATCGTTTAATAGTGTTTAAAAATACCTAGTTAAAACAAATAAAAAATAACAAAAAATATATTAAAACTTCGTTAGAGAATTGTTACGATATTGGTGCAAGATAAGACAACGATTGTGGAAGGTGTCGTGCATTCACCACTAAAGATATACACTAAAATGTCAATCCATTAGGTAGTGGATCAAATTAACCTGTCACCCGTTCACCGTTGAATCCACCACATCTAGCGATAACTTCTCAAATGGGAACTTGATCGAGCATAGTGGAGGTATCGTTGAAAGAGAATTCAATGGGGGTGATAGAGAGCCATTACCAATTATTCAATGTCAACAAAGAACTCAAATCACTAAGCTTTTCTTCCACCTCTTTTGGTGCCTCTCCTCTTGTGCATGCATGCCTTTTCTTTCTGGGTTGATTTAGGGTGAAAGGATAATAGATGTATTGGGAATTAAAGTGTTGTTGGTTCTTTGGATATTGGTGTTGGTTCTCTAGATACTACATTTTCTTCTCCTACACTTGGCAAGGATACTTGCCGAGGATATAAAATCACAATCATAAGGAATTGGATCACTACATCTGGGTTCAATCAATTAATGGGGTAATACAGAAGTAGTCAACCTTTGGTCGACGATCACTTGTTATAAAGAGAGATGAAAGTTTTAGGTCAATTGCTCAATAATCATTTCATTGGTCATTCAACATCTTTTTCTAGGGTTAGTTTTTATAATGTTTATTCTGCTAGAGATTAAACATTGGATTTCTCTAGGGAATATATGTCTTCTCTCTTCTGAGTTTGCATGGTGGATACAATACATACATTAACTAGTGTGGCTCAGAGAATGTATACATTAATAGCTCATGTGGTACACCGAATAAACTTAGCTCATGGGGTGTGTGATTGATCCAGGTGGACATTGGTGTCCGCCCACCTATTCCACTGACTCAACATACAGTTTCCATTTTGGCAGTTTTTGTACATTTTTTCAGGTCCTAAACTTTCAGGGTTGTTTTGAGGCCCTAAAAAACATTTTTTTGACATGGAAGTGCCTAATACATATTAAAGATTGTATTGGGTGGTTTGAAATGTGTACTCCTTGGCTAGACCTTTCCAACAATGTATTGATCCTCCCAAACAAAGTTCGTATGCAAACGTTATGCCCTAGGGAAGTTGATGTATCAACTACCCCCATTGGGGCCCACAAACCTTTTGCCATTTCATATTTTAGGGTTAGGGTTTTGGATGTTTAGGGTTTTCTCATTTATGCTTTACGTTAAAAGGGCCTTTGGATCCTCATTGAAAAAATCTTCTTATGAACGCGTGTAGCCTCCACATCTCTTGTTAGAGATAAGCTACCACCATTATAGCGAATTCATTTTCACTCTACATTTTCTTTTATAGTCTCTGCATATTTCAATCTTTAATAGAAAATGAATATTATTGTATCTTTGTGTTTCTTGCAATATCTCTATGTATTTCCTTGTTATATCTCTACCTTCATTTCATTCTCAGCGTAATCTGAATCAACAGTATCAAAGTAGTCTTCTCTCTGTCGTTTCTTAGTGCATGTCCCCAACAAGGTTAGGGTATAGATATTTGGGTCTCAAGCTAGTTTCTTTTGAGGACAACTGCTCTTTCCAGCCCAAGAAACCTCCCATGGTGGAAGAACGAAGAGATGAGAGAGAAATAGGTCCTATAAAGCTATTGATCATGGAATTCCTCATGAAACATAGGAACGAGATGATGGATTAATTTTCCCAAATCCTTTGGTGGTTGTCGACAACAACATATGCATCTTCGTCAAGAGACCACTTTGGAGGCACCACCCCCATCAAGGTACAATTTAATTTTGATATTCCCATATTTGAAGGTCAGATAGATGTGGATGCTTTGGAAAAGTGGTTAAATCTACTAGAAGTGAATTTCGTTGTCCAAAAATTTTCCAATAGGGAAAAGATCACCTTTGTGCTCCTTAAGGTGGTCCCCCATGTCAAGCGTTGGTGGGAGACTTACTGTGAGAAAAACACCACAGAAGATCCTGGAATATTCGGGACCAAGCCCACTTGGGACTCTTATGGATTCCATCAAGGAACAATATTACCCTATTGGAAACTACAACGGCCAATACATGAGATGGACCACACTACATTGGGAGAGGGACCAAATGGTGCCAGATTTTACAAATACCTTCCATAATTTGCACACTAAGTTGTGTATCAAAGACTTTGAGTGGCATCTAGTTCTAAAATACCATGGGGCCCTACATAGGTACATCCAAACAAAAATGGAGTTTCTATACATATCGTCACTAGGAGCCACTTATCGGTATGTTGTCAAAATCGAGAAAAAATTTAAGAAGAGGAATAAGCATAAGTTTGGATCTGTGAATGCATAACAGCATAATCCAGGAAAAGGCGGACCCAAAAAACAAAACAAAGGAAAAAACAAGGATGGACAAATACAGGACAACTAATCTAAGCCACAAACAAAAAAGGGTAATATGAAGATGAAGAAAGACAGTGGGAAGTGGTGCGAATTCCATAAAATCCCTTGGCACAACACCGATGAATGTCACTCAAATCAGTCATTGGTGTGTTTTGGGGAATTCCACCTATGGAAAGGTGAAACCCTCCTTGGATCAAGACCCCTTCTTTGATCCAAGACAATAGGGAAACGAATGGTAACTACTTTCCTTTTAGATTTATTTCTACAGGTAGATAGAATAGAGAAATGGATGTACACGTTTTTTATGATGGTTGTCCTCACTGCTCCAGTCTTTTGAACTTTATATCTAAGCTCCTAGGCGTAAGAAAATACCCACTAAAGAACAAGACGAGATCCCTTTCTTCCACGCTATAATGTTAAGTAAAAATAGATTTATCTACGATGATTTTCACAACAATAGACATGTAAATACTTGAACGCATAAACACGAAAAGAATAGGCCTTAATGGAAAGGAATAATGAAGCACTTACAATCAAATCTGATGTTGCAACAACTCCTCCAAGCTTTTCATTCCAACCCCTTGTATCTCACACGATCATAATTATGATGTTCTTCAATTCTCTCCCCTTTCACTCAAGCATGACCTTCATTATATAGTGGTTTCAAGCATAACAAATTTTAGATATCTTGGGAAAATGGTTAGGGATTTAGCTTATGAGGTTTGGATTTAGTGCTAGGATGGAGAAAAGAGATATAGCTCGAATCATTGACCCAAACAAACTCAGATCTCCCCAAATATTTTCTTATAAAATGGTGGAATGGTTGCAACTTCTTCATCACTCACTTAACACTAAGTACAAGGAGACTATTGCTCCCTAAGACACTCTAGGGGGGATATAGTTTGTATTTCATCACTCTTTGTGTATGAGAAATGTTGGTTGTGGAGCCTGATTATCTTCCTAATTTAGAGGCTTTTGTTTTCAGCCATGTTTATACCCCATAAAGACTTTACGCCCTGGAAGATTGTACACTCCTCCACGTGGGGGAGTGCAGGGGGGGATTTCCCCCCCTACGGGGTTCGGGGGAAAGCAGGCCACCGATAGGGGATCGGGGGAAAAGCACCAGAAGGAAGAATTTCCTTGTAAATGTATATTGTAATTTCATAGTAATTTGTAAATATGGACTGGTCATTATAAGGTGGCAGATCTAATGGTAGAAGTTATGTTAGGGTTTTTTTCCCTAGAAGGAAACCCTCTTTTATGAGGGAAATGTATTGCAACTATGTATTATTTTTGTGAATATTGTATTATTAGTGAGGATACTATGAGAGAAAGAAGAGAAAGTTACAACAAGTGTGTTGTAGGTTGTATCCATTCATTTCCTCGATAATAATAAAGGAAGGACCTGGAAATTTCTCTAGTGGACGTAGCTCACACTGGGTGAACCACATATATATGTGTCTGTATTGTATTTTGTATATTCTGTGTTTTATTTCCGCATTTGTTTTATTTTATTGCTCCGTGATCCTGTTTTTCCAACAACTAGTATCAGAGCGAAAGACAAATCACAAGAAAAGAGGGTTCTTGGTTTGAGTGGGAGCAATGGAGAAAGATGGAAAGTTTAGGGTCGATAAATTTAATGGACAAAACTACCAATTATGGAAGATGAAGATGGAAGATTATTTATATAAAAAAGATCTATTCCTACCATTGGGTGGAAAATCAAAGAATCGGATGACCATGAAGGGTGAAAAATGGGAGGTTGTTGACAGAAAGGCACTAGGAATGATATGGCTCAGAGTGACAACGTATGTGGCTTTCAATATTTTGAAATAAAATACAACGAAGGAGTTGATAGCTGCATTGGATAAACAGTATGAAAAACCCTCGGTGTCCAATAAGGTATTTCTAATGAATAGATTATTTAATATGAAGATGTCATAAGGCGGGTCTGTTGCAGATCATTTAAATGAATTTAATATGGTTACTAATCAACTAATTTCTATAAAAGTGGAGATTGATGATGAGGTCAGGGATCTTCTAATATTGTGCTCATTGCCAAAAATATGAAATGGCTTGGTCATCGCTATAAGTAACTCTGACTCTAGTTCAAGCACTCTAAAATTTGATGATGTTGTTGGTGTTATCCTTAGCAAGGAAATGTCACTAAAAATCATAGGGGAAGACAACAAGATAGAGTAAAGGGATCATAGAACCGCGAGAATTCTAGGAAGGGTAGATCCAAATCCAAACTTGAAAATATAGAGTGTTGGAATTGTGGAAAGAAAGGACATCTGAAGAAATACTACAGAGCTCCAAAGAAACAAAGAGATGGACAACAGGAGAAAAATCAGGAAGCAAATGTAACATGTGATGTGTTACAATATGCTTTGATTATTTCTGTAGATAATATTTCTGACTCTTGGGTAGTAGATTCAGGGGATTCATTTCATGCCACACCCCATAGGAAACATTTTCTATATTGTGTTCAAGGTGATTTTGGAAATATTCATTTGGGTGATGATGCACTATTCAAAATTGTTGGAATGGGAAAGGTAAAAAAAAAGCAAAGAAATGGAAACCAATGGTTGTTGAAAGAGGTAATACATGTTCCAAATCTAAGCAAAAATCTAATTTCAATAAGGCAGTTGGCAAGTGAAGGTTTTATATCCATATTTACAGATATGGTGTGGAAGGTCACCAAAGGATCATTGTTGATAGCAAAAGGAGAGAAGGTACGTACATTGTATTTATGTATTGGTAATAATGACTCTTCTATCTCTTTAGATTCTACAGGAGTGGATACAACACTATGACATCATATTCTTGGACACATGAGTGAGAAGTGGATGCATATAATTCACAGAATAAATTTGTTTCCAAATCTTAAACAAATTGATTTGGATTTCTGTGAGCATTGTGTTTATGGAAAACATAAGAGAGTCAGATTTCTCAGAGTCGAAAAATAAAAGAAGAGTGAAAGGTTAGAGCTTGTGCATATAGATGTATGGGGACCAATTTAGGTATCATCTCTTGGTGGCTCTCTTTATTATGTTAATTTTATTGATGATGCAACTAGAAAAACTTGGGTTTATTGCATTCGACAAAAATCTTATGTTTTTCATACTTTTAAGAAATGGAAAGATTTGGTTGAGAATGAGACATGAAAAAGGTTGAAGTGTCTCACATTAGATAATGGAGGTGAATATTGTCGCAAGAATTTTGATGATTATTTTTCATACCATGGGATTCATAGAGAGAATATAGTTCTAGGAACACCACAAGAAAATTGTGTGTCAGAAATGGTGAACATGACAATCATGGAGCGTGCAAGGAGTATGAGATTGCACGTTGGCTTTCCATTATATTTCTAGGCAGTTGTTGTAGATACTATTGTTTATTTAATAAACAACAGACCTTCAATCTCATTGGATGGTACAGTTCCAGAGGAGGCATGGACAGGTAAAAAGGTAAACTATTCTTTTTTGAATACTTTCAATTGTGAAGCATTTGTCCATCTTGATAAAGAAAATAGACCAAAGCTTGAGGCAAAATCCAAGTAGTGTACCTTTATTCGATAAAGTATTAATGATTTTGGTTATCCCTTATGGGATTATGAAAATCACAAAATCATTAGGAGTATAGATGTCATATTAAATGAGAAGGTCATGTACAAATATTAGTTGTAGGGAAAGAAACAGGAAAAAGAAAAACCAGAATACATAGTGCTTGATGAGATCACTGAAATAGAAATTCCAAAGGTACCATAAAATCAAAATATACAACAAGAGGAGCAACAAGTGCCTCAAACTACTGCAAGTGTTGTTAGAAGGTCTACCAGGTTAAGTAGACCCTATAAACGATACTCTCCTTCATTGTAATGTTTATTTTTGACTGATTCTGGTGAATCAGAATGTTATGAAGAGACAATGCAGGTAGACACTAAAAAGAAGTGGGAGCAAGGAATGAAAGAGGAAATGGATTCCCTTGTAAATAACCAGACTTGAGATTTGGTTCCATTTCCTGTAGGAAAAAGAGCATTACAAAATAAATGTTTTTACAAGTTGAAGGAAGAAGATGGAGGAACAAAGAGATACAAGGATAGACTTGTTGTAAAGGGGTTTGCACAAAATAAAGGTATAGATTTTGATGAAATATTTTCTCGTGTTGTTAAAATGACTTCATTTAGGTCTATTTTAAGTCTTGTGGCAATAGAATATTTACATCTTGAACAATTAGATGTAAAAATAGATTTTCTCCATGGGGATTTGGAAGAATAGATTTATATGGAGAAACCACAGGGGTATGAGGTCAAAGGGAAGGAAAATTTGGTATGCAAGTTGAAGAAGAGCTTGTATGGCCTAAAGCAAGCTCCAAGACAATGGTATTTAAAGTTTGATATGTTTATGATAGAACAAGGTTATAGTAGATGTCATTCTAATCACTATGTTTATTTTAAAAAGCTAGAAAATGGAAGCTATATTATCTTGTTATTGTATGTAGATGACATGCTTGTTACAGTGTCTAATATGCATGATATAAATGTGCTCAAGAAGAAATTAGCTAATTCATTTGTGATGAAGGATTTAAATGGCGCAAATAAAATCCTTGGTGTGAGAATAACAAGAGATAGGAAAAATAGAAAATTGACATTGTCTTAGGGTGGGTACATACAGAAGGTGTTGGAGGGGTTTAGAATGTTGAATGCAAAACCAGTAAGTACACCTTTGGCCAGCCATTTCAAATTAACTAAGGAAATCTATCCCAAGAAACAGGAGGAGATAGAATACATGTCCAGGGTTCCTTATTCATCAACAATTGGTAGCTTGATGTATGTGATGGTTTGCACAAGACCAGATATTGCACATGCAGTGGGAGTTGTGAGTAGGTATATGAACAATCTAGGTAAAGAAAATTGGGAGGCAATAAAGTGGACTCTCAAGTATTTGAGAGGTCTTGCTACTCATGCATTATGTTTTAGAGGTTTAGAAACTGTTCTATAGGAATATGTTGATTCATATATGGTAGGTGATAAAGATAGTAGGAGGAGAACCATAGGGTATGTTTTTACTATAGGTGGAAAAATAGTAAGTTAGATTTCAAAACTGCAAAAGGTTGTTTCACTTTCAACAACAAAAGCAGAGTATGTTGCTGCTACAAAGGCTAGTACATAAATGATTTGGTTACAGAGGTTTATGGAGGAATTGGGAAAGAAGTAGGAGAATAGAAGGTTTTACTGTGACAATGAACGTTCCATTCATGTTGCAAAGAACTCAACCTTCCATTTTAATTCTAATCATATATAACTCAGGTACCATTTCATACAATCTGTCTTGGAGGATGGACATTTGAAGTTGGAAAAGATACACACTAGCCAGAATCCTGCAGACATGTTAACAAAGGGAGTAAACAGGGAGAAAATAAGCTCCTGCTCAGTTTTAGTTGGTCTTCAATCTTGAAGGTGAAGATGAGAAATTTTCTAGGTCCAAGAAGGATCATAGTCCAGCATATACAATAGCAATGGATTTGTTGAGATCAAACTCCAAGTGGGATATTGTTGGTTGTGGAGCCTAATTATCCTCCCGATCCAGAGGATTTTGTTTTCAACTGTGTTTATACTCCATGAAGACTTTAGACCCTGTAAGAATGTACACTCCTCCATGCGGAGGAGTGCAGGGGGCCCATCCCTCGGGATGTGGGGATCAGGGAAGGAAAAAATGCCTTGTAAAGGTATATTGTAATTTCATATTAAGTATGGACCATTCATTATAAGTTGGCATATCTCACAGTAGAATTTATCTTAGGGATTTTTTCTCTAGAAGGAAACCCTATTTTATGAGGGAAATGTATTACGACTATGTATCATTTTTGCGAATATTGTATTCTGAGTGAGGATACTATGATAAAAAGAACAGGAAGTTACAATGGGTATGTTGTAGGTTGTGTCCCTTCATTTGTTGGATAATAATACAGGAAGGACTCGAGAATTTCTCTTGTAGATGTAGCCCACACTGGATGAACCACGTATATTTGTGTCTTTATTGTATTGTGTACCTTCTGTGTTTAATTTCTTCATTTGTTTTATTTTATTGCTATGCGATCCTTTTTTCCCAACAAATGGTATCAGAGAGAAAGGTAACTCAGAGGAAAAGACGGTTCCTGGTTCGAGTGGGGGAAATGACGAAGATGGAAATTTTAAGGTCGAGAAATTTAACATCCAAAACTACCATTTATGAAAGATGTAGATGGAAGATTATTTATATCAGAAGGATCTATTCCTACTATTGGGTGGAATAAAAAAGAATTTGACGTCCATGAAGGATGAAGAATGGGAGGTTCTTTACAGAAAGACACTATGAATGATACAATTGAGCCTGGCAGCGTCAATGTATTTAAATATTTCGAAAGAAAAGACAACAAAGGAGCTAATGGATGCATTGGATAAACGGTATGAAAAACCCTCAACGTCCAATAAGTTATTTCTAATGAAGAGATTATTTAATATAAATATGTCAGAAGGTGGGTCTGTTGCAGATCATTTAAATGAATTTAATTTGGTTACTAATCAACTAAGTTCTATAAAAGTGGACTTTGATGATGAGGTCAAGGCTCTTCTAATCTTGTGCTCATTGCTAGAAAGCTGGAATGGCTTGGTCATGGTTGTAGGTAACTCTGTCTCTGGTTCAAACACTCTAAAATTTGATGATGGTGTTGGTGTTATCATTAGTGAGGAAATGTGATGGAAAAGCACAGGCGAGACATTAGGTAATGCGTTAAACATGAAGAACAGGGGAAGAAAAAAAGATAGAGGAAAGGGATCAGGGAACCGCGAGAATTCTAGGAAGGGAATATCCAAATCCAGACTTGGAAAGATAGAGTGTTGGAATTGTGGAAAGAAAGAACATCTGAAGAAAGGCTACAAAGCTCCAAAGAAACAAAAAGATGGACAGTAAGAGAAAAATCATGAAGCAAATGTAATATGTGATGTGTTACAAGATTCTTTGATTCTTTCTAAAGATAATATTTGCAAGTCTTGGGTAGTAGATTTAGGGGCTTCATTTCATGCCACACCAAATAAGAAACATTTTCTAGATTATGTTCAAGGTGATTTTGGACAGGTTCATTTGGGTGATAATGCACCATGCAAAATTGTTGGAATGGGAAAGGTAAAACTAAAACAAAGGAATGGAAACCAATGGTTTTTGAAAGAGGTAAGACATGTTCTAGATCTAAGGAAAAATGAAATTTCAAAAGGGAAGTTGGAAAGTGAAGGTTGCATATCCATATTTACAGATAAGGTGTGGAAGATCACCAAAGAATCATTGGTGATAAAAAAAGGAGAGAAGGTAGGTACATTGTATATATGTACTACTAATACTGACTCTTCTACAAGAGTGGATACAACACTATGGCATCATAGGATTGGACACAAGAGTGAGAAGGGGATGCAGATACTTCACAAAAGAAATTTGTTGCCAGATCTTAAACAAATTGATTTGGATATCTGTGAGGATTGTGTTTATGGAAAACAAAAGAGAATCAGATTTCTCACAGTTGGAAAAGAAAACAAGAGTGAAAGGTTAGATCTTGTGCATACCGATGTATGGGGACCAACTCAGGTATCATCTCTTGGTGTCTCTCGTTATTATGTTACTTT
>JASDQU010509312.1:8063-24809 GCA_032191745.1 Picea mariana | reverse complement strand
AAAGCTTTTGTTAAGAATGAGACAGGAAAAAGGTTGAAGTGTCTCAGATCAGACAATGGAGGTGAATATTATAGAAATTATTTTGATGATTATTTTTCATACCATGGGATTCGTAGAGAGAAGACAGTTCCAGGAACACCACAAGAAAATGGTGTGTAAGAAAGGATGAACGGGACAATCATGGGGTGTGCAAGGAGTATAAGATTTCATGTTGGTTTTCCCTTACAGTTCTAGGAAGATGATATAGATATTGTTGTTTACTTTACAAAAAAATGACCTTGAAGCTCTTTGGATGGTAGAATTCCAAGGGATGCATGTACATGTAAAAAGGTTAACTATTCTTTTTTGAATACTTTCAGTTGTGAAGAATTTGTCCATATTGATAAAGAAAATAGAACAAAGCTTGAGGGAAAATCCAAGAAGTGTACCTTTATTGGATACAGTGTTAATGATTTTGGTTATCTCTTATGGGATTATGAAAATCAAAAAATCATTAGGAGTAGACATTTCATATTCAACGAGAGGGTCATGTATAAAGATCAGTTGCAGGGAAAGAAAGAGGAAAAAGAAAAACCAGAATACATGGTGCTTGATGAGATCACTGAAATAGAAATTCCAAAGGTACCAGAAAATCAAAATGTACAACAACATGAGAAACAATTACCTCAAACTCTTGCAAGTGTTGTTACAAGATCTACTAGGTTAATTAGACCCCCTAAACGATACTCTCCTTCGTTGCATTATTTATTGATGACTTATTATCGTGAACCAAAATGTTATGAAGAGGCAATGAAAGTAGACACTAAAAAGAAGTGGGAGCAAGGAATGAAAGAGGAAATGGATTCCATGGTAAATAACCAGACTTGGGAATTGGTTTAGTTTTTTGCAAGAAAAAGAGCATTACATAATAAATGGGTTTACAAGTTGAAGGAAGAAGATGGAGGCAAAAAAGCAGTACACGGCTAGGCTTTTTGTAAAGGGGTTTGCACAAAAGAAAGGTATATAGTTTGATGAAATATTTTCTCGTGTTGTTAAAATGACTTCAATTAGGACTATTTTAAATCTTGTGATAGTAGAAGATTTACATATTGAACAATTATATGTAAAATATCTTTTCTCCATTGGGATTTGGAGGAAGAGATTTATATGCAGCAACCACAGGGGTATGAGGTCAAAGGGAACGAAAAATTGGTATGCAGGTTGAAAAAGAGCTTGTATGGCCTAAAGAAAGCTCCAAGGCAGTGGTATTTGAAGTTTGACAGGTTTATGACATAACAAGGTTATAGTAGATGTCATTCTGATCATTGTGTTTATTTTTAAAAGCTAGAAAATGGAAGCTATATTATCTTGGTGTTGTATGTATATGACATGTTTTTTCTAGGGTATAATATGAAAGATATATATGTTCTCAAGAAGCAGTTAGCTAATTCTTTTGCGATGAAGGATTTGGGTGCTGCAAAGAAAATCCTTGGTATGAGAATAACAAGAGACATGAAAAATTGCAAATTGACATTATCTTAGGGTGAGTACATAGAGAAGGGGTTGGAGAGGTTTAGAATGCAAAATAAAAAACCAGTTAGTAAACCTTTTGCCAACCATTTCAAATTAACTAAGGAAATTTGTCCTAAGAAACAAGAGGAGATAGAATACAGGTCTAGGGTTCCTTATTCATTAGTAGTTGGAAACTTGATGTATGTGATGGCTTGCACAAGACCAGATATTGCACATGCAATGGGATTTGTGAGAAGGTATATGAACAATCCAGGTAAAGAACATTGGCAGTAAAGTGGATTCTTAGGTGGTTGAGAGGTATTGCTACTCATGCATTATGTATTGGATTTTCAGATAATGTTCTACAAGGATATGTTGATTTAGATATGGAAGATGATAAATCTAGCAAGAAGAGAACCACAGGGTATTTTTTTACTATAGGCAGAACAACAATAAGTTTGATTTCAAAACTGCAAAAGGTTGTTTCACTTTCAACAATAGATGTAGAGTATGTTGTTGCTACAGAGGCTAGTAGAGAAATGATTTGGTTACAAAGGTTTATGGAGGAATTGGGAAAAAAGCAGGAGAATAGCAGGTTGTACTGTGACAGTGAGAGTGCCATTCATATTGCAAAGAAATCAACCTTCCATTCGAATACTAAGCATATACAGATCAAGTACCATTTCACCCAATCTGTCTTGGAAGATGAAAATTTGAAGTTGGAAAAGATACACACTAGCCATAATCCTATAAACATGTTAAAAAAGGGAGTAACCAGGGAGAAACTGAGTTCTTTCTTAGTTTGAGTTGGTGTTCAAGCATGAAGGTGAAGATGATATATTTTTCAGGTCCAATAAGGATCATAGTCCAGGAGATACAACAACATTGGAGTTGTTGAGATCAGTCTCCAAGTGGGAGATTGTTGGTCGTGGAGCTGATTCTCTTCCTAATTCAAAGGATTTTGTTTTCAACCATTTTTATACTCCATGAATAATTTAAACCTTAGAAGAATGTACACTCCTCCATGCAAAGAAGTGTAGGGGGGCCATCCCTTGGGATGGGGGTCTGGGGCAAGTGGGACCCCGGTGGGGGTTGGCAAGAGAAGTCCCCGAAGGAAAATTTTCCTTGTAAGTGTATATTGTAATTTCATATTAAATCTAGGCCATTCATTATAAGGTCACATATCTTATCGTAGAATTTATTTTAGGGTTTCTTTTATCAAGGAAATGTATTGCGACTATGTATCATTTTTGTGAATATTGTGTTCTGAGTGAGGAGACTATGAGAGAAAGAAGAGGAAGTTACAACGGGTGTGTTGTAGGTTGTATCCCTTCATTTGTTGTATAATAATAAGGCAAGGACATAGAAATTTCTCTAGTGGATGTAGCCCACACTGGGTGAACCACGTATATATGTGTTTGTATTGTATTGTGTATATTTTGTGTTTTATTTCCACATTTGTTTTATTTTATTGCTCCGTGATCCTGTTTTTCCAACAACTGGTATCAGAGAAAAAGGTAACTTCCAAGAAAAGATGTTTCATGGTTTGAGTGGGAGAATTGGTGGAGGATGGAAAGTTTAGGGTCACGAAATTCAATAGCCANCTAGTTATGGAAGATGCAGATGGAAGATTATTTATATCAGAAGGATCTATTCCTACCATTGGGTGGAATAACAAAGTAGTCGATGGCCATGAAGGACAAACAATGGAAGGTTCTTGATAGAAAGGCACTAGGAACGATACAACTGAGCCTGGTAACATCGGTGGCTTTCAATATTTTGAAAGAAAAGACAATGAAGGAGCTGATGGATGCATTGGATAAACTATATGAAAAACCCTCGGCATCGAATAAGGTATTTCTAATGAAGAGATTATTCAATATGTAGATGTCAAAAGGTGGGTCTGTTATAGATCATTTAAATGAATTTAATATGGTTACTAATCAACTAATTTATATAAAAGTGAACTTTGATGATGAGGGTAGGGCTCTTCTAATCTAGTGCTTATTGCCAGAAAGATGGAATGGATTTTTCATGGCTGTAATTAACTCTATGTTATATTCAAACACTCTAACACAGGTGAGACATCAGGTAATGCGTTAAAGATGGAGAACAAGGAAACACAAAAGGATAAAGGAAAGGGCTCACGGAACCGCGAGAATTCTAAGAAGGGCATATCCAAAGACAGAATTGAAAAGATAGAGTGCTAAAATTTTGGAAAGAAAGGACATCTGAAGAAACACTGTAGAGCTCCAAATAAACAAAGAGATGGACAACAGGAGAAAAATTAGGAAACAAATGTAACAGGTGATGTGTTACAAGATTCTTTGATTCTTTCTATAGATAACATTTCTAAGTCTTGGGTAGTAGATTCAGGGGCTTCATTTCATGCCACACACCATAGGAAATATTTTCTAGATTATGTTCAAGGTGATTTTGGACATATTAATTTGGGTGATGATGCACCATGCAAAATTGCTAGAATGGGAAAGGTAAAAATAAAAAAAAGGAATGGAAACCAATGGTTGTTGAAAGAGGTAAGACATGTTCTAGATCTAAGGAAAAATAAAATTTCAACAGGACAGTTGGCAAGTGATGGTTGTATATCCATATTTACAAATAAGGTGTGGAAGGTCACCAAAGGATCATTGGTGATAAAAAAAGGAGAGAAGGTAGGTACATTATATTTATGTACTGGTAATACTGACTCTTCTATATCTTTAGCTTCTACAAGAGTGGATACAACATTATGGCATCATAGGATTGGACACATGAGTGAGAAGGGGATGTAGATACTTCACAGTGAAAATTTGTTTCCAGATCTTAAACAAATTAATTTGGATTTGTTTGAGCATTGTGTTTATGGAAAACAAAAGAGAGTCATATTACTCATAATCAGAAAAGAAAAAAAGAGTGAAAGGTTAGATATTGTGCATATATATGCATGGGGATCATATTAGGTATGATCTCTTGGTGGCTCTCATTATTATGCTACTTTTATTGATGATGCAACTAGAAAAACTTGGGTTTATTGCATTCGACAAAAATCTGATGTTTTTGATAACTTTAAGAAATGAAAAGATTTTGTTGAGAATGAGACATGTAAGAGGTTGAAGTGTCTTAGATAAGACAATGGAGGTGAATATTGTAGAAATGGTTTTGATGACTACTATTCATACCACGTGATTCATATAGAGAAGACAGTTCCAGGAACACCACCAGAAAATGGTGTGTTAGAAAGAATGAACATGACAATCATGGAGCATGCAAGGAGTATGAGATTGCATGATGGTTTTACCTTACAGTTCTGGGAAGATATTGTAGATATTGTTGTTTACTTAATAAACAGAGGACCTTCAAGCTCTTTGGATGGTATAATTCTAGAGGAGGCATGGACAGGTAAAAAGTTAAACTATTCTTTTTTGAATACTTTAGGTTGTGAAGCATTTGTCCATATTGATAAAGAAAATAGAACAAAGATTGAGGAAAAATCCAAGAAGTGTACCTTTATTGGATACGGTGTTAATGATTTTGGTTATCTCTTATGGGATCATGAAAATCACAAAATCATTAGAAGTGGAGATGTCATATTCAATGGGAATTTCATGTAGAAAGATCAATTGTAGGGAAAGAAACATGAAAAAGAAAAACCATAATAGATAGTTCTTGATGAGATCATTGATATAGAAATTCTAAAGGTACCAGAAAATCTAAATGTACAACAACAGGAGAAACAAGTACCTCAAACTCTTGCAAGTTTTGTTAGAGGATCTACTAGGTTAATTAGACCCCTTGAGCGATACTCTCCTTTTGTTGGATTACTGAGAGGTGGGATGAATCAATAATATAGCGATTTAATCCTTTTTAACCATATAATCCAAGTGTTATATCAATATAGCATTATCATCCAATAACTGCAGAGTAAATAAGCAATGAACAAATGAACAATCATACACATACATAGTACACCAGTGTTTTACATGGAAACCCAAAGCGGGAAAAAACCACAATTTTTTTTTTCTTATATGTCTTGAAGAATCACATTGATTAGAAGAACCAACTTCCTTTTTTTCCAATTGCAACTGGAAGGAGGCTCCAACCCCCTAGTTTCTTAGGCTACAACCTGATGGAAGCTCCAACTCCCCAATCCTCTAACTACAACAAGAAGGAGGCTACAACCCCTTATGTTCTGTGGCTACAACCAAAAGGTGGCTACAACCACCTGTCCTTTCCTCATCCAACCACCCTGACGTATAAGTAGAATGATGGAACCACTATCACACTATCACTATGAGATATAATGTTATAAACATGTACCAATCAACCTGTAATCAACCTATACCAAAAACAATTGAATCAACCATGCACCAACCTATACCTCAACCTGTAATCAATCTATACCATAAACAAGTGCATCAACCATGAACCAACCTTTACAAAACCTATACCATGAACAAGTGCATCAACCATTCACCAAACCTATACAAATAACTTGTCACAACAAATTGTCCAAACAACCTGTCTCATAAATATTATCAACTAAATCATATCTACTCACCAAGATCAATCACTAAGACAACTCTCAAAGATGTGCATAACCAAGCATAACACAACAACTCATAATTATCACCAAGATCAATATGTGCTTCTAATAATATACCAATACAAGTATGCTACATCATCCATAAACCATGTGTCAACAATACTACTAACAAGTGCCTCCAACCATGTACTAAGTATGTACCAATCATGTATCAACTACTCATCAACTATGACTCATCAATATGTACCAACATCATAAACTATACATCTCATGTACGTGCCAACTCATCAACTACTTGTCTCAACCATGTACCCAACATGTACCTCAACAAAAATCCCTCATCAATCTCATCATCCAAATATGATTTGTAACTCTGTAATAGACCTGGTGTATATGATCACATACTTGCAAAACTTCCTTAACTTTAAAAACAAGAAAATAGCATTTTCATCAAACTTTACTTTAGTCTCACATGACTAGTTTTGGATTAGTCAACAACCCTAACTTGAAATAATTATAACTATGTATCTGTAATGAATAAAGATCTGAAAATAGTACACAATGTTCTTTAGTGTGTTTTATCCAATTCCTCTAGGTGTCACTACTTGGAACCTCTCAAAAAAGGACTTATAGAAAAAATGGTATACCTTGTTGAATTCTAGCTTATTCTATAGAGCGAACTTGTAGAACACTTTCCTTTTGTTTCATCAATTATTTCTTGAGCGAATTGTTTTCTTCTCTTAGTTCATCTAAAGCACTAATCAATTCTTTTTCATAGTTGTCTTCCTTTTTAATTAGTTTTTCTGTCTCGTTTCCTTCATGGCATTCTATTTAAATATGTCCACGTTTTTCACAATTAAAACAAAATAACATACCTCTGGTGATTATGTACTCTTCATCTTCTGAATCTCCTTGACATGGTGAACATAATTCTTCTTGATTTGTATCTACATATTCTTTGACATTTTATGAATCTGTGATGGGTGAAGAATATATTTCATGTAACTTATCCCAAATTTCTTTTGTTGATGAACATCTACCAACCTTTTTTCTTATCGGATTAGGTAATCCTTCCCGGATGAAATGCATTACTATTTTTTTATTCTTCCTCAATTCCTTCTTGTTTGCAGTCTTTTCCTTTTTTGAACTATCATATCCTGTAACAACTGATAGCCAAATATAATTTCCTTGTGCATGTAAAAATACTTTCGACCTTATGCTCCACATCTCATACTTAAAACCATTCTCACCATTAAACATTGGTACTCCATTATCAGAATAATCCATGATCCCCTTCTAATGGTTAAATTGTTTCCTGAAGGAACTGACTCTAATACCAATTGTTGGATTAATGAGAGGGGGGGTGAATCAGTAATAGAGCAATTTAATCATTTTTTACCATATAATCCAAGTGTTATATCAATGTGGCATTATCATCGAATAACTGCAGGGTCAATAAGAAATGAACAAATGAACAATCATACACATACACAATACACCAGTGTTTTATGTGGAAACCCAAAGAAGGAAAAAATAAGAGAATGATTTTTCTTATATGTCTTGAATATTTACATTCATTGGAAGCACCAACTTCCTTTGTTTCCTAGTTACAACTGGAAGGAGGCTCCAACCCCCTAGTTTCTCAGGCTAACACCTGAGGGAAGCTCCAACTCCCCAATTCTTTGGATACAACCAGAAGGAGGATACAACCCCATATGTTCTCCGGCTACAACTAGAAGGTGGCTAAAAACACCTGTCCTTGCCCCGTCCAACCACCCTGACATATAAGTAGAATGATGAAACCACTGTCACACTATCATAGTGAGATATATTGTTGTAAACTTGTACCAATCAACCTGTAACCAACCTTTACCCTAAACAAGTACATCAACCATGCACCAACTTGTACAAAACCTGTACCATGAACAAGTGCATCAAGCATGCACCAAACCTGTACAAATAATCTGCCACAACAACCTGTCCAAACGACCTATCAAAACAACCCGTCTCATCAATATTATCAACCAAATCAGATCTACTCACCAAGATCAATCACTAATACAACTCTCAAATATTTTCATCAACCAAGCATAGCACAACAACTCATAATCATCACCAAGATCAATATGTGCTTATAATAATATACCAATACAAGTATGATACATCATCCATAAACCATGTGTCAACAATACTACTAACAAGTGCCTGCAACCATGTGCCAAGTATGTACCAATTATGTATCAACTACTCATCAACTATGACTCATCAATATGTACCAGCATCATCAACTATACACCTCATGTATGTGCCAACTCATCAACTACTTGTCTCAACCATGTACCCAACATGTACCTCAACCAAAAGACCTCATCATTTTCATCATCCAAATATGATTTGTAATTCTGTAATAGACCTGGTGTATATGATCANNNNACCTTCCTTAACTTTAAGAACAAGAGACTAGCATTTTCATCAAACTTTACTTTAGTCTCACAAGATTAGTTTTGGATTAATCAACAACCCTGACTTGAAATAATCATAACTATGTACCTGTAATGAATAAAGATATGAAAATAATATACAATTTTCTCCAGTGTGTTTTATGCAATTCCTCCAATTGTCACTACTTGAAACCTCTCAGAAAAGGATTTATAGAAAAAATGGCATACTTTGTTGAATTCTATCTTTTTCTATAGAGCGAACTTGTAGAGTGTGCCCCGCACGAAATATTTGTTGTATGGATCTTAAAATTTTTCACAGAATACTACAGACTTTACTCTAACCAAAAATTTTGGTCTTATATAATTTAGATCTTTTATGAATAAGTTATGACATTTTTACCCGAAACACATGTTTTAGACTAGTTTCAGGACTAGCCACAAACCCGAATTTCCATAGAGTGTAACTACAAAACTACAATGACCCACAAGATGGAATTCCAACCATAGCTACTTGGTTATGTTTTCTCAATGGCCAATCAATTTCTTGGTCTGAATCATTCTAGAAAACAAGTTATTGAGAAAATGGTGAGATGACCTGCAAATAACACACCTTAGAAAACATCATCAAAAGAATTTATCCCCCCTTGAATTTCAGCCTTCTTTACTTTACCTTCTCTCTGAAATTCAGCTTAAATATCCTTTGGTTACCTCAGCAACCTGCAAATATTCAATATTCTCAAGTGTGATATAAAATGAGAGAGTGTTGCCTCTTATTTATACTTTCATGTAGCTTCCTCAAGGGGTTACCTTTTAACTATCTTAACCCACTTTTCTTATTTTAGGGTTAACCAGCTTCTAACCACTTGTCCAATTAGTAATTTATCCATTAAATTTATTATTTAAATAATTTATTTTTTATCCACTTTGAATCATAGTACACTCATCACTTCACTTTACCTCAAGGGGTTACCTTCTAACCATCTTAAACCACTTTCCTTATTTTAGGGATAACCCACTTCTAACCACTTGTCAACTTAGTAATTTCTCCATTAAATTTATTATTTAAATAATTTATTTTGTATTCACTTTGAATTATAGGACATTTATCAATACACTTTATTATTTACCTTCTAAAAATCTCTTAAACCACTTTGACTACTTTGACCTTTTGGGGCTTCTAGATGAATCATGAGGGTTCTCCAACTTCACATGCCCATAACTCTCTAACCATTAGGAGTAATGTGACGTTCCACATACCACTGTAAATAGAATGACATGTATTATCCATCTAGAATAGTATTGCCTTAAAATATATCAAAATTCATACCACTAGCCATCAAACAAACTTATGTCCATTACCCAAACCTGGGTTCTCCAACTTCTCATGGCCATAACTCTCTAACCGTGAGGAGTTATGTGACGTTCCACATAACACCAGAAATGGAATGACATGTAATATCCATATAGAATATATGTACCTTCAAAATATTAAAACTCATACCATTATATGTGAAACAACCTTGGGTCCATTACCCAAACCTTTGTGCTACCGGAATTCACTACCGGACTTTCTCCAAGAGTTGACTTCAATCGCTAAGGGTTGACATAAATCACTAAGGGTTGAAATCAATATACAATATCGCTCTCCAATTGTTGACATAAATGACAACCAACTATCCATCAACCTAAGCTAATTGTCTGACACCTTGTTTGTATTATTTATTGTTGGCTGATTCTAGTGAACCAGAATTTTAGGAAGAGACAATGTAGGTAGACACTAAAAAGAAGTGGGAGCAAGGAATGAAAGAGGAAATGGATTCCTTGGTAAATAACCAGACTTGGTATTTAGTTCAGTTTCCTCCAGGAAAATGAGCATTACAGAATAAGTGAGCTTACTAGTTGAAGGAAGAAGATGGAGGAAAAAACTGATACAAGGTTAGACTTGTTGTAAAGGGGTTTTCACAAAAGAAAGGTATATATTTTGATGAAATATTTTCTCATGTTGTTAAAATGACTTCAATTAGGACTATTTTAAGTCTTGTGGCAGTAGAATATTTATATCTTGAACAATTATATGTAAAACCAACTTTTCTCCATGGGTATTTGGAGGAATATATTTATATGCAACAACCATAGAGGTATGAGGTCAAAGGGAAGGAAAATTTGGTATGCAGGTTGAATAAGAGTTGGTATGGCCTAAATAAAGTAAAAAACAACGGTATTTGAAGTTTGACATGTTTATGACAAAACAAGGTTATAATAGATGCCATTTTGATCACTGTGTTTATTTTAAAAAACTAGAAAATGGAAGCTGTATTATCTTGCTATTGTATGTAGATGACATGCTTGTTGCAGGGTCTAATATGCAGGATATAAATGTGCTCAAGAATAAATTAGTTAATTCATTTGCGATGAAGGATTTGGGTTTCGCAAAGAAAATCCTTGGTATGAGAATAACAAGAGACATAAAATTCCAAATTGACATTGTCTCATGGTGAGTACATAGAGAAGGTCTTGGAGAGGTTTAGAATATAGAATACAAAACCAGTTAGTACACCTTTGGCCAACCATTTCAAATTAACTAAGAAAATGTGTCCCAAGATACAGGAGGATATAGAATACATGTCTAGGGTTCCTTATTCATTAGTAGTTGGAAGCTTGATGTATGCAATGGTTTGCAAAAGACCAAATATTTCACATGCAGTGGGAGTTGTGAGCAGGTATATGAAAAAACGAGGTAAAGAACATTGGGAGGAAGTAAAGTGGATTCGAGGGTATTTTCTAGGTACTTCTACTCATGCATTATGTTTTGGAGGTTCAGACACTGTTCTACAACCAAATGTTGATTCAGATATGGGAGGTGATAAAGATAGCAGGAGGAGCACCACATGGTATGTTTTTACTATAGGTGGAACAACATTAAGTTGGATTTTGAAACTGCAAAAGGTTGTTTCACTTTAAAAAACAAAAGCAAAGTATGTTGCTACTACAGAGGCTAGTAAAGAAATGATTTGGTTATAGTGGTTTATGGAGGAATTGGGAAAGAAGAAGGATAATAGCAAGTTGTACTATGACAATGAGAGTGCCATTCATGAAGATGGACACTTGAAGTTGAAAAAGATACACACTAGCCAAAATCCTGCAAAGATGTTAACAAAGGGAGTAACTAGGGAGAAACTGAGTTCCTGCTCAGTTTTATTTGGTCTTCAAGAGTGAAGGTGAAGATGAGAAATTTTTCTGGTCCAAGAAGGATCATATTCCAACAGATACAACAACGATGGAGTTGTTGAGATCACTATCCAAGTGGGAGATTATTGGTTGTGGAGCCTGATTATATTCCTAATTAAGAGGCTTTTATTTTTAGTCACGTTTATACCACATAAAGAATTTACACCCTAGAATAATGTACACTCCTCCATGCAGAGGAGTGTAGGGGGTTATTTCCCCCTCTGTGGGGTCTGGCGGCAAGTGACCCCTTGAAGGAAAAATTTCCTTGTAAATGTATATTGTAATTTCATAGTAAATATAGACCATTCATTATAAGGTCCCAGATCAGACGGTAGAAGTTATGTTAGGGTTTTTTTCCCTATATGGAAACCCTCTTTTATGAGGGAAATGTATTGCAACTATATATCATTTTTGTGAATATTGTATTTTGAGTGAGGATACTATGAGAGAAAGAAGATGAAGTTGTAGTGGGTGTGTTGTAGGTTGTATCCCTTCATTTATTGGATAATAATTAAGGAAGGGCATCACGATTTCTCTAGTGGACGTAGCCCACACTAGGTGAACCATGTATATATGTGTCTCTATTGTATTGTGTATATTTTTTGTTTTATTTACGCATTTGTTTTATTTTATTGCTCCATGATCCTATTTTTCTTATAGGAAAGGGGGCAATGATTCTCAAAAAGGGTCAAAACCTTAAGGAAAAAGATTTTATTTTGACCTTCAAGTGATATATTTCTCTTCCAACTTGTCTAGGGAACATGAAAAGTACTCCCACATGGTCATGAATTTGTGACACTTAATAAAGAACATGCAACACTTAATAAAGTCCACACAATGCTTAATAAGGTGCATACGACACTTGATAAAGTGCATGCAAGACTTAGTGAGGTGCATAAAATACTTGATAAGGTTCATACGCCAATTTATAAGATGAATACGAGACTTATGCAACATAGTAGAATGTGATACATAAGTGATACATAAGTGCGACACTTAGTAGAATGTGATACATAAGCGCAACAATTAGTAGTGTGGAATTTTTGTGTCTAACAGATGCCCCCTAAAGTACGAGGTCGGAATAAAAGCTGATGGTCGAAACACTTCACAAAAATATCCATGTGAGAGTGTTGGAATAGAATGCCTAGACAAAATATACAAACAAACATCAAACAACATATATGTATCATCCTTGAGGTAGGCATACCCATGCTCGGAATAAATAGGCTCAAGGCATGACTATCAACCAATACATTGCGGATGCATGAAAGCACTAACTAAAGAGATGGCCAACAAAGATACAATGTTGATCCATATTTCCATGACTCAATCAGGTTGTAGCCATGAAATAATACATAGTGGAGCTATGATATGACAAAACATAGCCACAGACCAATACAAAGTAGATCTATGTGACAACATATATGTTAGTGAGATTATCAACATGATGACCATACTGGAATATTCAAAGTACTCAGACAATCTCCATCATAGCCTGGGTAAGGCACATAACAGAGGTGAATTCCTAGGGTATTCATCCCAATCCCAATGCAATATGATTCTATCCACTTGAATAGATGTGACGATGTAAAACATGATAGGGATGCAACTGAAGTGTGCAAGGAGTATGAAATTGCATGTTGGTTTTCCTTTATAGTTCTAGGCAGATGTTGTAGATACTATTTCTTAATTAATAAACATAAGACCTTCAAGCTCATTGGATGGTACAATTCTAAAGGAGGCATGGATAGGTAAAAGGGAAAACTATTCTTTTTTGAATACTTTTGGTTGTGAAGCATTTGTCCGTATTGATAAAGAAAATAGAACAAAGCTTGAGGAAAAATCCAAGTAGTGTACCTTTATTGGATAAGGTGTTAATCATTTTGGTTATCCCTTATGGGATTATGAAAATCACAAAATCATTAGGAGTATAGATGTCATATTCAATGAGAAGGCCATGTACAAAAATCAATTGTAGGGAAAGAAACAAGAAAAATAAAAACCAGAATACATAGTGCTTGATGAGATCACTGAAATAGAAATTCTAAAGGTACCATAAAATAAAAATACACAACAAGAGGAGAGAAAGGTACCTCAAACTACTACAAGAATTGTTAGAAGGTGTACCAAGTTAAGTAGACCCTCTGAACGATACTCTCCTTCATTGTAATATTTATTTTTTACTGATTCTGGTGAACCATAATGTTATGAAGAGACAATGCAGTTAGACACTAAAAAGAAGTGGGAGCAAGGAATGAAAGAGGAAATGGATTCCCTAGTAAATAATCAGACTTGGGATTTGGTTCAATTTCCTTTAGGAAAAAAAACATTAAAAAATAAATGTGTTTACAAGTTCAAGGAAGAACATGGAGGAACAAAGCGATACAAGGATAGACTTGTTGTAAAGGGGTTTGCACAAAATAAAGGTATAGATTTTGATGAAATATTTTCTCTTGTTGTTAAAATGACTTCAATTAGGTCTATTTTAAGTCTTGTGGCAATAGAAGATTTACATCTTGAACAATTAGATGTTAAAATAGATTTTCTCCATGGGGATTGTGAGGAATAGGTTTATATGGAGAAACCACAAGGGTATGAGGTCAAAGGGAAGGAAAATTTGGTATGTAAGTTGAAGAAGAGCTTGTATGGCCTAAAGAAAGCTCCAAGGCAATGGTATTTGAAGTTTGATATGTTTATGACAGAACAAGGTTATAGTAGATGTCATTCTGATCACTATGTTTATTTTAAAAAGCAAGAAAATGGAAGCTATATTATCTTGTTATTGTATGTAGATGACATGCTTGTTGCAGTGTCTAATATGTAGGATATAAATGTGCTCAAGAAGAAATTAGCTAATTCATTTGCGATGAAGGATTTAAGTGGCACAAAGAAAATCATTGGTGTGAGAATAACAAGAGATAGGAAAAATAGAAAATTGACATTGTCTCAGGGTGAGTACATAGATAAGGTGTTGGAGGGGTTTAGAATGTTGAATGCAAAACCAGTAAGTACACCTTTGGACGACCATTTTAAATTAACTATGGAAATATGTCCCAAGAAACAGGAGGAGATAGAATACATGTCCAGGGTTCCTTATTCATCAACAATTGGTAGCTTGATGTATGTGATGGTTTGCACAAGACCAGATATTGCACGTGCAGTGCGAGTTGTGAGTAGGTATATGAACAATCCAGGTAAAGAAAATTGGGAGGTAGTAAAGTGGAATCTCAGGTATTTGAGAGGTACTGCTACTCATGCATTATGTTTTAGAGGTTTAGAAACTGTTCTATAGGGATATGTTGATTCATATATGGTAGGTGATAAAGATAGCATTAGGAGAAACACAGGGTATGCTTTTACTATAGGTGGAAAAATAGTAAGCTAGATTTCAAAACTGCAAACGATTGTTTCACTTTCAACAACAAAAGTAGAGTATGTTTCTTCTACAAAGGCTAGTAAATAAATGATTTGGTTACAGAGGTTTATGGAGGAATTGGGAAAGAAGTAGGAGAATAGCAGGTTTTACTGTGACAATGAGTGTTCCATTCATGTTGCAAAGAACTCAACCTTCCATTTTAATTCTAAGAATATATAACTCAGGTACTATTTCATATGATCCATCTTGGAGGATGGACATTAGAAGTTGGAAAAGATACACACTAGCCAAAATCTTGCAGACATGTTACCAAGGGGAGTAACCAGTGAGAAACTGAGCTCCTTCTCAATTTTAGTTGGTCTTCAATCTTGAAGGTGAAGATGAGAAATTTTCCAGGTCCAAGAAGAATCATAATACAGCATATACAATAGCGATGGATTTGTTGAGATCAATCTCCAAGTGGGAGATTGTTGGTTGTGTAGCCTAATGATCTTCCTAATTCAGAGGATTTTGTTTTCAACTGTGTTTATACTCCATGAAGACTTTACACCCTGGAAGAATGTACACTCCTCCACGCGGAGGAGTGTAGGGGGGCCATCACTCGGGATGGGGGGATCAGGGAAGAAAAAAATGCCTTGTAAATGTATATTCTAATTTCATATTAAATATGGACTGCTCATTATAAGTTGGCATATATGATAGTGGAAGTTATCTTAGGGATTTTTTCCCTAGAAGACAACCCTCTTTTATAAGGGAAATGTATTACGACTATGTATCATTTTTATGAATATTGTATTATGAGTGAGGATACTATAATAGAAATAAGAGGAAGTTACAATGGGTATGTTGTAGGTTGTGTCCCTTCATTTGCTGGATAATAATACAGGAAGGACCTGAAAATTTCTCTAGTGGATGTAACCGACACTGGGTGAACCACATATACTTGTGTCTCTATTGTATTGTGTATCTTCTGTGTTTAATTTCTACATTTATTTTATTTTATTGCTCTGCGATCCTGTTTTTCCAACAACTGGTATCAGAGAGAAAGGTAACTCACAGGAAAAGAGGGTTCCTGGTTCGAGTGGGAGCAATGACAGAGATGGAAATTTTAGTGTCGAGAAATTTAATAGCCAAAACTACCATTTATGAAAGATGCAGATGGAAGATTATTTATATCATAAGGATCTATTCCTACCATTGGGTGGAATAAAAAAGAATTTGATGGCCATGAAGGATGAATAATGGGAGGTTCTTTACAGAAAGGCACTAGGAATGATACGATTGAGTCTAACAATGTCAATGGATTTAAATATTTCGAAAGAAAAGACAACGAAGGAGATAATGGAAGCATTGGCTAAATGGTATGAAAACCCCTCAACATCCAATAAGTTATTTCTAATGAAGATATTATTTAATATGAATATGTCAGAAGGTGGGTCTATTGTAGATCATTTAAATGAATTTAATTTGGTTACTAATCAACTAAGTTCTGTAAAAGTGGACTTTGATGATGAGGTCAAGGCTCTTCTAATCTTGTGTTGATTGCAAGAAAGATGTAATGGCTTGGTCATGGCTGTAAGTAACTATGTCTCTGGTTCAAACACTCTAAAATTTGATGATGGTATTGGTGTTATCATTAGCAAGGAAATGTGATGGAAAATCATAGG
>JASDQU010509311.1:11408-38320 GCA_032191745.1 Picea mariana | reverse complement strand
ACATTTCGAAAGTAGTCTTTAGTGATTTGAATTTTTAACGGATAGGCGGCTCCATAACTTTTAAGAGATTAGGGTCGTTTGATTAAAAGGGAGACTTCATCAATCGGTGAGAATCAAGAGTCCATTGTTTTTATTTAAACGAGAATGAAAACTCTTTAAAGTCTAAATTTTATGAAAATATATGTGTTCCAACATAGGCTCTATCTAGGGATCGGGTCTCTCTACGAGACACAAAAGAACAATAGACCAAGTGCCTTTATTGGGTATCTGGAGTTATTATTTCATTTTTTTGAAACACATTCGTGAAAAGATCATACTGGGTAAAATAATTTCAATCGAAACTTAGAAAACCTTCAAAACACATCAAATCATGACCTTCAGTTAGGCTATTTGAAATTCCTCTTTCTTAAAACTGTATTCAGATTTGCTTAAGATAATCGAAACAACTTTAACTGGTCTACCAGACTCTATTTCATTTTGTTCGCATCAAGGAAAAATAATTTTAATAATTTAGTCGGGGAGTCCTGCATAAGCTTAGAATGTAAATCTTGCCGAAAAGGGAACTAACTACCAGAGTACATTATAATACATGTATAACAACCTTGCAGATATCATAGACATTGCTTCACTGTCAGCGAGCCTGTTCAGTACCCCAGTGAAGTTATTCAATTCCCTCATTGAATTTCCTTTCACCACTTCAATTAGTTATTTTGCATCTAAATGCTGAGATGAGGGCAATCATTTAATGAATTTCCTTTCATAATATCTCTTTTTGGACTAGATGGGGGCAATCATTTTATGAATTTCCTTTCATCATCTGTCTTATATTTATAAAATATGAAGTGGGGGCAATCAATTTGTATGTAATATACCAGGGATGATATCTGTTTATAATTTAGCAACAAAGGTTTGTTAACTCATTTTGATTACTCTGGGCTAATCCTCTTCCGACCTTCAAAGCACCTTCACCTATAGGAAAGTTCTCACGGGAAGCTTTTATTTTCCAGGGATTTTCCTTGAGCGAAACTAATCGATCTGGATCTACTAGAAGGACTAAAGTAGTCAATATTAGCTTAGACATACTTTATTTCAGTTAAATCGAGAGGGGTGTATAAATTTTCGCCTAACATTATTTTGAAGACATGTTCCTGAGTTTTCAGAGTTAAGGTGAAGCCCTTTTTCTTTTATGAATACCATGGAATAGGGATCTAGAATCACAGGACGATACAATTTAAGGATAAGTGGGAAAAGACATAACGAGGATTTCATATGTTCTGTTGAAAACATGTTCCTTCCCACGCAAGCTTGTTTATCGATTCTGGAACTTTTCTTTAGGGTCTTTTTATTTCTTATTTTCTGATTATGAATTCTGTTTCATTTTTTAATTTTAGTTTTACTTTATTCAAAGAAAACTTTTGAGAATTAAACTGTAATTTTATATTCCTCTGGTTTTAGATTAGGTGACAATATCTATACAGATGAAACTTCCTCCACAATCATAGATAACCCCTTGAAAATTTAGCTTGAGTCAGTAGGGTAGAAGCTCATACCTCAGATTTTCTTTATATTTTCAATCAAGTAAACCATTCATTTGCCACTTGTTTCGAGAGAAACCCATGTTCTGAAAAGGGAGTGTTGATTTCTGATACATCCTATCTCTCGACTATCAGCAAGTATCTTGCCAAAGAAAATAAACGTGAGGAATGTCAAGAACTTCTACAGACCAGAACTCTACGTGTTACCTATTTTTATATTTTTGTTTATATGAAATCAACAAACCTGGTCTTATTTACATTGAAAGAAAACACTTACTGAAGAAATGAAGAATTGCAAAAAAAATGAAAATCAAAATGGTATGTACAATGAGAGTTTAGAATCAGATTACTGCATAAAGTGTTTCAGGAAGCGCCCATTGATAGGGGCATTAAGGATCTTTCTGTCAAGGTTCTCCAACAAGAAAAAATTCTTTCCTTCAGAAGCTATGACCTTGAAAGGTCCACACCAGATGTGATCTAATTTTCCATGTTTGCCGACATCCTCCTTCCTAGCGTACCATTTTAAAATGAGTTCGTTAGGAAGGAAATATCTATCTTTAGCCTTTTTATCAAATAGGGATTTCATATTGTCTTGGTATTTCTAGATTTTCTCATCCACCTCAGCCCTGTCCTGATGCACTTCTATTAACTGGTTGATTCTTCTGGTGATATCATTAGGTTCTTCCTTTGAATCTTGCTAGAGCTTCATTACCGGAAGAGACAGGTTTATAGGTAGTACTACGTCAGTCCCGTACAACATTTGGAAAGGGGACATTCTGATCGATTTCTTAGTTCCTATCCCATTCACCCACAAAGCGTATTTCAGATGAACATGCCAGGATTTCTTATTTTTGGTTAGCACCTTTTTTATTATGGTGAATAAGATATTATTTGATGATTCGGCTAATACATTGCCTTGAGGATAGTAATATGTGGAATGTCCCAGTACACTATTGTAGTTTTGACAAAAACTAACCATCGCCATAGATTTGAATGCCTAGGCATTATCTATAAATATCTTCTGAGGACATCCAAATCTGGATAAAATGTTTTTCTCTAAGAAATTTATCACCACTGAGTCTGTTGTGTTTCTAGTCGGAATGGCCTCAACCCATTTAGTGAAATAATCTGTAGCGGTCAATATCCATTTATTTTGTGTGCTTGAATGTGGATGAATTTATCCAATAAAATCCATACCCCACTGTTGAAATGGTGCTTCCGTCTTGACTGGGGTCAAGGGTAGTGCAGGGAGTTTTTGTTTACTTGAGAATAATTGATAGGGATTATAGGATCTGACTTTAGCATTCACATCTGTAAATAAATTTGGCCAATAGTATCCAGCTCTTAGGATATTATAAGTCGTCGCCCTCTAGGTGTGGTGTCCTCCACACACCCCTTCATGAAACTCATTTATGACGTTCTTTGTTTCGGATTCTGTTAGGCATCTCAATAAAAATCCCATTGGGTTTGGCTGTCAATGATCCAATATTTTACCACGTGCAACTTCAATGTTATTTCCTTGGAAGGAGTCATATCACTTGAGCACTGCAGATTTAAGAGATATGAAACTATGTCGCTATACCAGGCAGAGGAAGGAAAATTTTCTTGTATCTCGGTTGTAGGTATAGTGACATCAAATTCGTCTATGTCTGGAAAACCTTCGTAAGCTTGCAGATGATTTATCCCAAGTGCTCTAAAATTTGATTTGGCTAATAGCTTAGCTAGGCCTTGACCTTTGAAAAGTTTTGTTGGTTTGACCTTAAGATCAAATTCCTGGATCTTGGCAAGCCATCGACCTCTCCTAGCGTCGCTATCAGTTTGAACCAATATATCTTTAACGAAACTGGTAGGTACATACACAATTAATTTAGAATGTAACACGTAGGTCATGAAATATTTTAGGGCTTTCACCATTAAATATGCTTTCTTTTCCAGTATGTCGTACTTCAACTCTGCATCTCTGAGGCTTTTGCTGAAGAATGTTATTGGTTGTTCGAATCCTTCCTCGTTCTTCTGTAGGAGTACAGCTGCAATCGTATGTTCATATGCGAATGAGAAAATGAAGAATTATTTCATGTAATCAGGATTGGCCAGCATGGGTGCTTCCCCTATAACTTTCTTAATACATTTGAAGGAATCTTTATCTTCAGTTTTCCATTTGACCTCGCTGTCCTTTTTTAGCATATTTGTAGTCAACTTTACAATTTCAACGAAGTTCGTAATAAATCTCCTTAAAAAGTTTATTTTTCCTAAAAAAGATTGGATTTCCTTTATGTTCCTAGGAATATTTATTGTATCTATAGCTTCAACCCTTTTCGGGTCGATTTTAATTCCATCTCTAGATACTATATGGCCCAAGTGTTTACCTTCCTACATTGAAAAATGAGATTTCTTGGGGTTCAGAGACAAACCGAATTTTTGACATTTCTTGAACATTTGTTTGAGGTGTATTAAGTGCTTTGCATCAGATTTGGAAAACACAATTAAATCATCAATATAAATGACAACAAAATTATCTCTTTCGCCAATGAAGGTGATGTACATCGCTCATTGGAAAGTGGCTCCTGTGTTCATCAAACCAAATGACATTTTATCATACATGAACGTACCCCATGGGGTAGTGAACGCGATTTTTTCTTTATTGTCCTCGTGAACTGCAATTTGGTTATAACCTAAAAAGCCATTAATAATAGACATTCTATTAGCTCCGACCACTTTCTCCAAAACATGATCCATTTTAGGTAGTGGATAATTATCTTTGAGGGATGATCTATTTAAGTTCCTGAAATCCACGCATAGTCTGATTTCATCATTTTTCTTCCTGACTGGGACTCAATTGGCTACCCACTTGGAATATCTGAGTGGAACGATGATTTTTACCTCTAAGAGCTTCTTTACCTCCCTTTCTATCATGGGCAATAGTACAAGATTTATTTTTCTAAGCTTTTGCCTGAAAGGTTTGATTCCCTGCTTTAAAGGGATCTTATGTTCAATGACAATGGTATCAGAATTTCTCAGTTTGTCATAAGACCAAGAAAATACATATTTGTATTTCTTGAGTAAATCGGCATATTTTCTTTTCATTTCAGTTGGAAGCTATTTAGATATCTTTACCAGCTTAGGAGTTTCCTTGGTGCCTATATTACAATCTTCGACCTCTTCAGGCTGAGGCTGCAAAGTAGAATTTAGGGGAATATCGTCATCATTGAATAATCTCTCTAAAGGAATTAGAACCTTCAGGATCTGATTGTTTTTCAGTACCAACATGTGGTGATTAGAGAACTTATCCTGGAACTCCTGAGGATCTTCACCTTCTTGCATGACCCAAGCATAGTCATTCTGATTTTCCTGATCAATATGTGTTTCGGAAAATTCATCGAACATTTCTAAAAATTATTTGATCTGCTCTTCATGTTCAAATACCTACCAGTGTTGAACATTATTCGGTATTGAAGGTTGGTGTCTCATTTCTATGTGATATTTCAGCTTCAAAATCGTGGGTGGCATGAAAGTCGCAACCGCTTTCGCTGGGGAGTCGACTTGTTGATTTTCTGCCCTGGGAATATGATGATCATTGAATGATGAGAAAAAAATTTCGATCAGATCCCAGACACAGTTCCTGTACGACCTTAACTTTGGATTCTTGGCCTGATACTACTGCCTAATATGTTTTACAATCAATTCTGCATCACCGTAAACTATCAGATTTTCAATTTTCAACTTTCTAGTAGCCTCTAATCCTAAGACAAGAGCCTCGTATTCACATATGTTATTAGTATAGTCGATGTCCCATTGCAATATATATGAGAAAGGAATAATAAATTCCTCACCAGGTGCCACAAACAATACCCCATCTCCTGCTCCTTCCCACGACAAAGCACCATCAAAATACATCTTCCAAACTCCTGCACTATTTGCATTTTTATTTGTTTTTTCTATTTTTTGTTTTTCTTATTCTGTACAATTTTCTTCTGTACATTCATCTAAACTATCATCCAATGATAATATACAATTACTTAAATCTTGATCAACGACATATACCGGATAGTTATTTGGGTTTTGTGGGTCACTTACAGTATACGCCAATCTTGTTTCGCTGTACATACGTGTGAACTATCCGCCGAAGATCGAGATCGTGGCATAAGTCACATCCAGTTGCAATGATCCTTCGAGTTTAGCACCCCAAGAAATGGATAACAAAATTCCATACTTTGTAGGAACATCATCAACAACTACATCCATGAGAATACTTTTCATAGGGATATGTGCAAGATTAACTGCTAAATATTTAATCATACCGAGACACTTAACTTTTCTTGAATTGAAAGAATACAAGTCTCCATAGGGTCTAGTAACCTTGAGGCCCAGTTTTTCCATAATGGATTTGGGCATTAAGTTGTGTGAAGCTCTAGATTTCAACATACAATTGTGTAGCAAGTGATAATGCACAGTCAATGTGATATAAAAGGGAGTGACACGATCTTTGACATTTTTCGTTATGTGGACCAAACATTATAGAGGATTATCATCTTCCAAATTAATAGAATCCACATGAATTTCAGTATCCGGGAAATTGATCATCTTGGCAATTTGTTTTCTGTACATTGGATTTTTTGCCAGTTCAACCAGAGGTACCAGAATTTTAATTTTATTTATTTCACTTTCTAGATTGAAACTTCCAGTCGTCTTTTCGATTTCTCTGGATGGGATCTTTGTGTCTCTTTTTTCTATTCTATTTGTTTGTGTTGCCTTTTTTTCAGCCATCTTCGTCGTGGTATCTTGTGTCTCAACTGTCTTTGTCTTGGATGCTAGCTTTTCAGTGGACGGTTGAGATGTCTCATTATTTTTACTTCTCGATAAAATTTTCTTCGGTAGATTGGTTATACAAATTTTATCTCTAGGACTTAAATTATATTTTTGTTGAAGTTCGGTCATTATAGAGTCGGCTATCTCTTGATAATCTAAGTATCCCATATTATTTATGCTTACCTCGTCTCCAAACAGTGGTTCTTTATCTAAATACCTTTCATAATCCTGTCTGGTCAGGTGAGGTTCTTGTTCATTATCACTAAGGTTGCCTATATCTTCATCAAATCCCTCAAAATCTTGTGCATCATCACTTTGCATAAAGTTTTGTGTTTTGAAAGGAGCTTTGATTTTATGATCCTCATTTTTTACCGGTCTCTACTGGGTCTATGGATTTGGATTCTTTTTAAAGTCTCTTCTAGAAAAAGGATTAGGCTTAGCATGGTCTAATTCCATTCTAGAGATCTTGTTTGATAATTATTTTATTATTTTGGCCATATCATCCATTTTTTCCTCAACGAACTTCCTAGATCCGAAAGTTCTATTTTGCTCCCTAAAGCGCTTAGTGTATTTGTTTACTATTTCAACCTTCACTTTCAGTTTACCATATTCCATCATGTTGGACTCAATTTTGATGGCGTCGTCTTGCATTCTGGTGAGATCAACATATCTCCTTTCTCTCAAAAGCAGGGCAAAGTCTGGCTTGAAAGCTCCTGTGAAAGTTACTTTAGCTTCAGGCTGTGAGAGTTTAACTTCTGCTAGAATTTTTTGATAAAGTTTATTAAACCTTTGGATGAACTCTAAGACTGAATCTGGATTCTTTTTTCTCAAGGCCCCAAATTCTATCAGGTAATACAAGTGATCTTTTCTCGCTCCCCACTACCTTAAGAAGGCGGCTTCCAGTGCGTCATAAGATGCTATAGATCCCACTGGAAGCCCTCGAAACCAAAGTCTTACTTGGCCTTCAAAGGTTTTCACCAAAGGTCTTGAATAAACATCCTCATGCTCAATGTCGAGGATATCGATGAATTGGTCGAAAAAGTTTATGTGCTCTGTTGCCATTAAATATCCTTCTCCTGTGAACTTTGGTAAATTCTTCATGTAGTTTTCAGGTAGGCCATGAAGGATAGGGGGAAGGGCTAGAGAATCATATATGGCAGCTACTTTGGCAAAGATCCCGGAAGGGGAAGGTGGTGGCCCTTGGCCTCCTCCTCCTCTAGCACCATCTCTGGCACCATCTCCGACACCACCTTCGACGCCACCTCCTCCAATTGTAGCCATTTGAATGTGAGGGGATGAACTTTGAGAGATGAAAAGGGGGTTTTCGTAAAATTTTAGTGGCCCTTCGGCTACTTTAGAATGAGAAAAATGAAGTTCCAGAGACAGATCAGTAGGAGACATAAATTTTGAAAAAGGGGAAAAAGGGAAACAAGGGCTGGGTTCTTCGGACTTATAGGATATATAGACAGGAGAACCAACGAGAGTTGAATCATGATACACGATATACTCCTCATAGTTTCATGAAATAGAAACCTTTACTTTGGGGATCTGTGAAATAAAAGCGGGTATCAAAAGGGGTCCTTTTCCTTTATTAGTAGAGGGGGGAGTGGAAATGGTCTTGGATTTTATCTTAGGTAAAAGCGGTTCAAGGTTTATAACTTCAGTTTTAGGTTTATTAGTTGATGTATCTCCGAAGTGGCTTTGTGTGTAACCCTCTTGTGAGGTTGACTGTTCAAGTGGAACCTTAGTATTAGTTTGCACAACTTTGGGTTGGTAAACCTTACTTGTGGATGAGGCAACTTGCTTGGGGTTTCCTCTTGGTCTTAAAAGTTTTTCAGGATCGGTTACAGGAGTAGTCTTTTGTTCATCAGGGTTCTTCCTGGTATTCCTTCTACCGAATTCTAGCTTATATATTGTGGAGTCTCCAAGTGAAAGATAAATCCTTAATATAGTATTCAATCCTTGTTCACTATCAAAGAAAAAATATTACCTTGTCGTTCTTCCCAGGGAAAAATAACTTCGTATTTCCATCCCCGACAACAACTCCAAAAATATGTTGTTCCTGAGATTACACTTAAGGCTTAAAAGCATAATGTCAAGGCATCATAAATATAAAGGTTGATTTTAAGAAGTGATTTTCCTTTCGATAATTATATAATATTTAATTCCTCAAATGAAAATAAAAACATAACAGTACATAGGCCGTAATTTGTCGTCCGAGTCGATTTATGAAATCAGGGGAGGTGAGAGAAAATTACAAAACTGTTAAACAAAACAAGGCATCAATGTAGAGATGAATCTTATCCTGTTCACAATAGAAGAAAAGAAACATGCACTCTTGAAAGGATATAAGATTTAGTTATCCAAGTAGCTTACATGTCTTGTATTTACTAACAACAAATACAAAGGAAAAACTGATTTCTTAATGAATAACTGGTTTGGTGTGATTACAGTAGCTGTGTTACTAAATTGTAAACACTCACTTATCAAAGAGACATTTAAAGAAACAAGAAATATGGAGTACAAAGGGGAAACGTAACTCAGACTGCACATAGATTGGAATCTCTATCTGTGCTTGTATTAATTCTCACAAAGGATATTTTCTCTTAATTACATTCGACAAGAAGAAACCATTTGTTCAATATTTGAAACATGTATTTATACAAAAGGTTCTCAACCCTAAACGGTCGGAATTATCCTTATTTCTAAAATAGTAAAATTACAAAATGTAAAATTTGAAACACTTCACTTGCATCTCCCTTGTCTCTTCGCTATGTTGGCGGAGGCATTTTTCTTTCTTGTTCTCCATCTCAGAAACAACTAGTCTTCTAATCATGATCTGTACAAATGATGTGTATAGGTTATCTCATTGGTTCCCGGAAGTGTTTCCTTTTCCCTAATCAACACATCTGACACACATGCCCACGAATTGTACCACCAATTTGGATGGATCTGTTAAATCGTTTGCCTCAAAAATATATAATTTATTTTCTAAGTGAGGAAATCTACCTTCCATTTGCCTCTCTTATGAAACTATATACTGTAGCTGCAGACTAGGCTTCACTAGCCACCTATCTATCTGAGTAATATCAATCTGTTTTAATTGCAAGATTTTATCCCAAGCCTCTTCCATGTTGGTCTTGATATTAAGTTGATGCTTGAATATATCAACTTGTTCCAAGACTTCATAGATATTATCTTTTCCAAGGCTTAATGACTCTTTGTTGAGTGAATGAAAAGTATATTCACAATCCTTCTTCACTTCCTCAGCCATTCTTTTACTTTCAGCTATGTCAGTCTTCTAGATCTTCATTATAATATCGCCTCTGATTTGTTTTGAGGGAGACAATCTGGAGACCATAGATACTCCTTCTCTGGCCGACGCCACAACTGCTTCTTGGAAAGTGGCCTGAGCAACAATAGCCTCTCTCTCCTTTAAACCAATGTTATTTAAGGATTGGTTGACTACCTGCAAATAGTTTTGGACAAATTCTACCTTAGTGAAAAGGCTTTGCTGTGTTGATACCATCTTCTCACACACCTCCAATGCTTTCGTTTGGAAAAATATCATATCTACAACTGTATTTTTAGTCGGTTTTTTTGTGTCCTGTAGTTGTTTTACCAACTCTCCCTGCTGAAAGGCCCATTCTCTACTTGCCTGTGCGTTCTTGTGCATTTTGTCGAGACTGGATTTGAGCTGCAGGATTTCCTGTGTATCACAAGCTCTAATCTGCTCGAAAATATTGTTCATATCGCTCCTGAATTCCTGCTCTACAGTCTTCAATTTGTCTTGCAACTGGCTCACTAGCAGGTCCTTCTGCTTCAATTTCTCCTTCAGGTTGTCGACTAAAAACTCATTTTCTATTGCAAAATCTCCCAACGATCCTGCAATAGCTATAGTGAAGTTTTCTTCTTCTAGGGCCTGCCCATCCAATAGCACCTTGTTATTCTTGACAGTCGCACCATCCCTTTGATGTGTTGCTCTTCCTACTACCACCCTTTTCTTCTTACTGAAGAAGAATTCTGAAGGAGGCATCTCTTCTACCGAAATAGGTATAAGATATTTTATGAATACAACGTCTGCGTTGGGGCTCCCTCTACTTAACTGTAAGGGTGTGACAAATTGTATAGGAATGCCTATCTTAGTGGATGGATGCTTACCGGCTGTGTTAGCAGCTGGTTTACCCGGTGTAGACAATGGCTTTTCTTGTCCCTTTTTTATCAAGGCCTCAGTCCAAGTTTCAGCGCGCTTTCTTGGTGGATCTATCAATGTGGTGTCTTCCTTCTTGGTCAAAACCTCAGTCTTCTCCAAAATTTCTTGAGCATCCTATTTATTGGAGCTCCCTGTTTCCAAGCTCTGGGTCTCAACTTGTTGTGTAGCTGGAGGTATTAGGGTCTCTCCTTGCAATACTTTGGGAAGTCTATTTCTTTGATGCTTCTGGAAGTTATAAAATGTGACCAATTTATCTAGAGCCAGAGATTGAACTCGACTCAAGACCTCTTAATAGGACCTTGATCCTAAGAATATTTCATTCAGAGGAGAATCTTCATTTTCATATCTTTTCAAATTACAGAGGGCCATATGGTTACCTACAATCTTCTGTGGATCATGCTTCTTGAATTCGATATTGACCAACTTTATTTCTTCCAGGGCCGCGAACTCTACTTTCGAATGGCCAAAGTACAACAGAGAAAACATACCAATTTGCACGGGAAAGAAGGGCCATGCCCTTTTCTATACTGCTTTCAGCTCCTTACTAATTCCCCCATGCACAGTTTGATGTGCTAGTTCGCGACACACCAATTGATCTGGTAAAAATTCAGGCAGAGCATGTATAGGAACCGAACAACCGAAAACCCCAATATAGGAGAAGTTCTCTTCAACATACCAGTCTGCTATCTTTCCCATAGTAGCCATTATTTTGTTAGAAATCCTAGGAGGTGGGAAACCATATATAGTGGTGTGCATCAACACCACCACCCAGTTACAGATTTCATAGAAGAAATCTTTCGCTTTATCCTCCCAAAGTTTCGAATGCTAAACATGTATGGGCTCAACACTAGGTGGAGTCCAGTTCCAGCCCATCATAGGAAAAGGTGTCATAAAATAGACGACGTCCATGATATAAGCTAGCATGAAGAATGGGGAAGGTTTCCCCTTGGATTTCCGTGACTATTATTCTGTAATCTCCCTAACCAACCTGTCTGACAACATCTTGCCCCAATCAAAAGAATACCCCTCTTCCATCGTGTGCATAATAGGAACCCACTATAACAATAAATGGTCTATGTTTTCCCTCCCATATAGTCTACACATCATCATTGCTATATACATTATGTGAGGCTCTAGTGAAGAGACTGCGCATACGCCATGGGAGTTAGCTATGAACTTCTCAGGGCGAGAGTACCAATCGTTAATTAAGTTGGGCAGGTTTTTTCCATATTGGACACATTCCTTCTTGTCAAAGTCCACTAGGAAACTGGAATTGTAACTGAAATTGGGTGTTGGAGACAATTTGTACATTACCTGTAAATGTTCTGTCTAGAAAGAACCAACTGCGACCTTTTGTGAATTGAAGATGGTCCTAGTCAGAATATCAACGTTTTCTAGCACCCAACCGACCATATCATTGTAAGGTAGGAGTCTAGGCCTCATTGCTATCTTATGTAACTCTGATTGGGCCATAGTTTTGTATTTGGTAGCCATGGTATCTGTCTCCTCGCCACCTGAATCATCCGGGAAATTGGCCAATTCATATAGTATAATATTGAATACTTGCATCCAAGATTTAATGGCGTCTATGCTTCTGGGTGAGGTGTCGAAAAATACATCTGTGTTCTGGATTGAACTTTCACCAGGCACTTTAGTTTCTTTCCGTGGAGCTGTGGTATTAGGCCACAGAACTCTGTTATCTGTCACAGGGAATGTAAAAAATTCTTTATCTTGAAAACTTGTTGCTCAGTAAAAACGCACAATGAAATTCAAATTCAATACCTTTTTCCTTTAATTGCATCAATTAACCAATACCTCTACCGATGAAACATTTACTTTCCTTAATGAATAAGATTTAGGCGGTGACCCAAGATCTCGTTTGGAATGATTGTCGTAGATCAATTATTAATGTCATTAATTTTCAGGAAAAGCACAGATGAAACTTGAATTTATCCGAGTCATTATTCAACGAAGGATTAAACATGTGATAGTCATCGTTAATGCATCAATTAATCATACTTATCGTTAAGTAAATTTTAGAATTTTGGATCTCGGGATATCCTATAACATTTCAAGGTATGACTTCCGAAACACGAAATCACGATGTGATTAGTTAATTTTAATCATGTTTAACCCTTTTAAATAATCATGATTAATCTAAGGCAGTTTCATGATTTCAGATATTGGGACTTTGATAGTCGCTCGAGTCTGTATCCCCGAGACTTGAAATCATGATATGATTAATTAACCATTAATCGTTTTTAAGTCTTAATTAATACAGTTTCACGATTTCGGATATCGGGACTTTGGAGTTGCTACATGTTGAAATTCTTGCATCGCAAAACTTTGAAACCTGACATTTTGAAAGTAGTCTTTAGTGATTTGACTTTTTAATGGATAGACGGCTCCATAAATTTTAAGATATTAGGATCATTTGATTAAAAGGGAGACTTCATCAATCGGTGAGAATCAAGCACACGTTGTTTTTATTTAAACGAGAATGAAAACTCTTTAAAGTCTAAAGTTTATAAAAATATATGTGTTCCAACACGCCCAATCACCTTTCTGGAAGGATTTCTTGTTTATATGCTTGTTGTGCCAGCTAGCTCTTTGCTGCTGAATAACAGTTGTGCGTTGAAGGGAGAACAAACATGCTTCATCTAAATCATTGAGCTATTGTAAGCGTTGCATGTGTGCTTCCATAATATCTAGTCCAATTTCCTGGGCCATTCTTAGAGTCTTGATCTCAAATTCAATTGGAACGATAGGATCTTTTCCAAAGAATAGGTGATAAGGAGAGTATCCAATAGTTTTATTCCATGTTGTGCGATAGGCCCATAAGGCATTTGGAAGCTCAACTACCCAATTTTGACAGTTTTTCGAGACTATTTTTGTCAATATTGCCTCCAAGAATTTATTGGTACTTTCCACTTGTTCGTTTGTCTGTGGGTGGTATGGGGAGGTAACCCTATGTTTAATGTGATAATTGTGCAGAGTGGCCGAGATTTTATGTGCTTTAAATTGCGACCCTACGTCCGTGATTACTTCCCTGGGTAATCCATAGCAAACAAATAGTTCAAAGAGAAACTTAATGACTGCTTCCTCAGTTCCATTTGGCAAGGCAAATGCTTCTACCCACTTGGTCATATAGTCTGTTGCAACTAGTATATAATCTTTTTGGTTTTATTTTGGGTTAAAGGGGCCAACAAAATCAAGTGCCCATCTCTTGAAAGGTTCCATCACCACTTGTGGTTATAGGGGCATTTCATCATCTTGGCCTAGTCGACCCATCCTTTGACAGTTTTCATAGGCCTGGACATACTTATTTGCATGTTTGAATATTGAGGGCCAATAATAGCCCATCTGTAAAAATTTATGCCCAGTTCTGCGGTCTGCAAAATGTACTCCATAGGGCTCATCATGACACACCTTCAAGACATCGTGGATTTCATCATCTTTGATACATGTTAGGATATGAAGATTAAACCTTGTGTGGAAAATATATCCACCGATCCAAGTGAACCATGCAATGTGCTGAACAATTAATTTCATTTCTCTTGATGACATGTGTGGTGGAAATTTCCCAACTGCCAGATTATTCACCACATCAGCATACCAAGGCGTCTTAATAGTGACATAGAACAAATGTTCTTCTGGAAATTGGTCTTCTACTGTCAAAGAGTTATCTATTTTGAGTACATGAGACAAGAAATCTGCAACAAGATTCTCTCTTCCCGACCGATCCTTAATGGTGATGTTGAATTCCTGCAATAGAAACAACCACCGAGTAACTCATCCATTAGTAATTGGTTTGTTGGATAAATATCTAATAGCAGAGTGATCAGTATACAAAATTACTAGATAGCCTATTATGTAGTGGCGAAATTTATTAATAGCATGTATAATGACTAAAAATTCTTTTTCTGTTACTGTGTAATTTAATTCGGTAGGAATAATATTTTTGATAATAAAATAAATAGCATAATGTTTCTTGTCTTCTTATTGTCCTTCTTATTGTCCAAGGACATCACCTATAGCGATATAAGATGCGTCTGAAGAGATGTGAAATGGTAATTTCTAGTTCGGTCCTCTCAGCACTGGTGCTATTGAAACTAACCTTTTAAGCTTTGTAAATGCAACATCACACTTATCAAAAAACTGAAATTCCACATTACCAGTTAAAGCATGTAAAGGTGCATCTATTCTTGAAATTTTTTCTATGAATCTGTGATAATATCCTTCACAACCGAGAAAACTCATACCTCAGTTTGTGTACGAGGTGTAGGCAAGTTAAGGATTACCTCTATTTTTGTTGGGTCTACCTTGATTCCATCTGCAGAAACATAGTGTCCTGGTACCACACCTTCAGTCATCATCATATGAAATTTCTCATGACTTAAACATAGCCTAGTAGCAATGCATCGTTCCAGTACCTTCTCCAGATTACTTAATTACACACCCTGATCTCAACCGAATTTCATTGCACCCTACAGAGTTCATTTCACCCTCCAAATTCTCGACAATTTGTATGAACTAGACTGGTCTGTTATTAGGATTCGGGTTGAGTTGAGCTGGTAATTGAGGACACGTTTGAGGTTGGGGATTTTGGGGCAAATGAAGTGGAGCCTGTAAAGTGGTATGAGCTTGAGGAACCATTGCCATAGGTTGATTGGTCAGTCCCATGGGGCGCTGCCAGTTCCAAGTCCAATTGGGGGCTTGGGAAGCTATGCCAGGCCACTGTGAAGGATAGGGGTTATTATTTGAATTCTGCCAAAATGGGGTAGAGTATTGCAAGTTAGGCCAAGTAGAATTAGGAGCTGGTTTATTTGGACAGGGTGAAGTAGGATATTGTTGGGACTTCCAGGTGGGGTTACAAAACTGTTAGCCTTGCCATGTGTTTCCATAATTATGCTGTTGATTATATTTTCCAGAAAAGAAACAAGAAGGATCTTGTAGCATACCTGGGGGGAGAGCCTCCCATTCGCGATGCTGAGCCATCAGATATACTGGTTTTGTTTCCTCTTCTTCTTCTTTAAAGACAATTTTTAGTCCTGGGAGCAATGGACATTTCTCTATCGCATGGTCTTTGGCACAGATGGTGCATGTCTGAACCATGTCCAAGGGACACTCCCTTGAACCATGTTTTCTCCCGCACCATGGGAAAACTATAGCCAACAATTGTTCTGCTTCCGCTTGTTTCTGTTTAACCTGCAGAACATCCAATTGTGTAGCCAAAGTACCCAAAATGTCAGTTTTAAAATTTTCTAAAAGATTACCAATTTCTACTCGGGTGACACTCCTGCTAGTAATGTTGCTACTTTTGGTGATGGGGGCTCGTATTCCTGATCTGGTTCATGTACTACCATGCGAACACCTGATACACAATTGGACAATCTCATCATACATTTCTTGATAAATATCTCCTTTTTGCCATCAAATTCAATGTTTCTACCCATTCATCCTTCATACCTTTTATTAGAGTGGCTTTAAGCACCTCACCTAGTAGTGTACCGTAAGGTGATCTCTGTAGGTTATATTGAAACCTTTCAACATATTCTTCTAGTGTTTCATTTTCTTTTGCAATCATTTTAAATATTTCATCCTTTAAATCCTTGGTTCTACAGTAGTCTTGATATTTCGTAAGGAAGGTTTGTTTCATTTCATCCCATGAATTTATAGTTCCTCCCCCTAGTCCCATAAACCATTGTAAATATGCTCCTTTCAAAGTGGAAGGAAATAGATTTAGTTTCTAGGGTTCATAGGTAGAGTCATAGCCTCTACACAGGACATCAAACTCAAATAATAATGTGTTAGGATCCTCTGAGATCAATCCATTGAAGGTTGGAAGATTTTGTAGTGGAATGGATTTCATTGGGGCTTTAGCAACCGGATCAACTATAGGATATTCCAAATTGGAAGTCTGGGGTCACGACTTATTTTTCTGTTCCATTTGGTAAAAAATGTGCCAATAATCTTCAGGGATTTCTTGGTCTGGGTGTTCTATTCAGGGTGGTTGATTACTTGGTCCCTTAGGAGATTTGATCGCGCTACCTATGCCTGGGATTTCATGTTTCCCTTCTCCTGCCAAAATCATAGGAGATCCAGGTTTAGGTGGTTGTGGGTTTTCCTCAGCAATTCCATGGGTCTCCCCTTCTCCTTCTCTCAAATTACAAAAATGTCCCTCACCTAAAGGACTGAAAAGTGGAGTATGTGTATTTTGGAAACTCTATTTAGTTCCTTCGATTCTACTATGAACCTCAACATGAGCTGCAGTTGGTGAATTTGCTGCTTGAGGGACTCGGGTATAACCTTTTCAAGGTCCAACCAAGGCTTGAGATTCATATTTTTCGGATAATTTCTTCTATAAAAGTGCTCATTCCAGAGGGAACGAAGCCCTATGATTTTGTAGTTTTTGGTAAGGGTTTTTGTTTTTTAGGTTCTTTCTTCTTAGTCATACACACTGACACAAATTCTATGCACCTATGTAACCTCTATGCATCAACTGGAGGTAGGATTTGGCACAAGTATTTTACTTGTTTCCTGCATAGGTTCTTACCTTCCATTTTACATACCTCATCCTTTTAGAGACACAACCTATACTATCTTTGATATTCTCCCCGGCAACGACGCCAAAATGTTGGGCTCTAAATATGTCCTAAAAACAACCTTAATCTGACATTAATTTTATCAACCAAGGATTCGTCTTTTCTCTCAAGGGTGTCAACAAAGTTTATACAGATAGTCATAGAGGTTTAAATCATGTAGATAGTTCAGTTACAACAAATCTGAGTCTATCTAAATTAATGAAATAGTCAATTTCTTCACGCATTAACTAAAAAATCTGAAACTAATAACTCAATCAACATAAATATATTTTGAGCAATAACACACCCTAAATCAAAACATCAACCAATTACTGAATTCATTTGTCTATCTAAGAAACATCAATTTAGTCTATGAAAACACTTAATGAATCAATCTCTCAATGATTACTTAATCTACTGGAAAGGAACAATGATCTATTGAATATTTAAGAAGGGACAACAAATGCGAATTAAACGAAAGGGACAACAAATGTGAATTTAATAAAAGGAACATCAAATGCGAATTAAACGAAATGAACAACAAATGTGAATTTAAATGAAAGGAATTCACAAGCGATAAATTGATAGCAAATGGGAATGGAAAAACAATCGATAATATCCAAATGGAACATCTATTCTCTGTAATTGGAACAACATAACCAATTCATAAAAGAATCAATACATTAGCAAGTCTATACTAACTGTGGAAGGGAATATCGAATCACAGAACTATAATAGAATTGATAAGATTACAAATGAGATAGTAGCTCCTGTCGACTGGGCCCATGGTCTTCAGAAGATACTGCTACGAGAAACTCAGTTCGCAGAAATGATCAAAATGCTTGAAGCTTCCATTAATTCCATAATTGACAAGTCATTTACAATGGGATTGTTGTAGAGAGTGTCAACAATTAAGATATCTGAATTCTGGTTATCTCTCTATCGTTCACTATGCATTATATATTACAATTGGATAAGTAAATTAAGTTATCCTGAGGATCGAGAGATCCTCAGGATTGCTTTTACTATTTATGAAGATTGCAAGATAAAAAGTCAATCTTCCTTTGAACTAATTTGTGCATGATTTCTTCAATCTTCAATGGCCTGTGCATCTTCATGATCTTCTTAATTATCTTTAGTTAATAACAATTGTCCATTTCTGCATAAAATCAAAACAATTCAAACCAACGTTTAGAAAATGTCTAATATCATTCAATATTATTTCCTAAAGGATTTCTAACCGTTTTCTTCCCTAATTACTTCAAATTAATAGAAAAGTCAACAAAGAATATATCACAAACTAGAGTAACAAGGAGAAAATTTATACCTTTTTCTCAACCCAACAATGTACACGAGGGATCACCATAAAGAGGATAGTTCATGTTGGGAGATCAGACGAGTCAGTTAGGGGGAGTAGACCCAAACGGAAATATATCTTTTCCATTGATGACAAAGGGGGAGAGATTTATCAGATGCAAAGGACATAGGCATGGTTCTAGGGGGAGCGTTGGTCACAAAGATGCAAGCATGGTTCCAGGGGGAGCATGAGTGATATGATTTCAGTATTGCATCAGAGTGTTTCCATCAATGCCAAAGGGGGATAATGTTGATTAATTGGGTTGGTTTTCATTGATGCCAACCCTTGAAGAAAGCGAATTCCGATAGCACAAAGATTTGGGTAATGGACCCAAGTTTGTTTGATGTATAGTGGTATTAGTTTTGATATATTTTCATGTAAGACTATTCTATATGGATAGTACATGTCATTCCATTTCTGGTGGAATGTTGAACGTCACATAACTCCTCACGGTTTGAGAGTTATGGCCTTACGAAGTTGGAGGACCCTCATATGTTGGCTTGAAGCCCCAAAAGGTCAAAGAAGTGAAGTGCTTGCAAAGAAGAAATTATTTAAATAATAAAGTGAAGTGACAAAGTCAAAGAGGATTATTTAAATAATAAATTGAAGTGACAAAGTCAAAGAGGATTATTTAAATAATAAAGTGAAGTGACAAAGTCAAAGAGGATTATTTAAATAATAAAGTGAAGTGACAAAGTCAAAGAGGATTATTTAAATAATAAAGTGAAGTTACAAAGTCAAGGAGGATTATTTAAATAATAAAGTAAATGGAGAGCTTTATAATTATGTAAAGTGGTTATAAGAAGGTATTGAGCACTCAACACACCCTAAAATTTTATGTCCATTTTTTACTTTTTGGGTACCACTCAATCCTTTGCACTGTCTATTTTTCCTTCAATATGAAACTGATGCATGCGCTTATCCTTTATGTTTCATGTTTGAATTTTTAAAAGAAAAAGAGTTTGAACATACAACAAAGAATCATCTTAACCATTAAAAGGTACTTAACAACCACTTAAGGAATCAGAAAACTAAAGCCTTCCCCAAGACGCTTAGGGAGTTCAGCATCGAAAAAGATTAAAGGTGACGATGATCGTTTGAGAAGTTTAAAATATCTGAGCACCGATATTCATTGGTGTCAACAGACGAAAGTCTTTATTTTTGTGAATGAAATTTGGCAGGGGTATCGTCGAAGACTGATCCGTTCGGCTTCGGCAGGAAAACAGAAAAGTAAGTGTCGCACAAGGGAGGAGTGGTATCACCAACCACCGACTCCCGAAACATTTTCAACGACGGGAGGTAACGAAGATGATAACCCACCAAGGAGCTATGCACCTAAAACATTCCCCTAATCAGATTCATTAGGTATGACACATTTAAAGTGTTAGTAAAATTGTGGATTGCGTATTAGTTGCTAATCCATGTGCGAATCAAAATAAACTGTTTAAAACTTTTCGATACAATTCATATTCCTCCACGCCTCCATCGTCAACCAATTACAATTTAATTGCAGAGAACCGACAACAGTTTATTTTTGAATTGCATTTATTACTCATATTAACTGGTTGATACAACGGATACAGTCTCTCCAGTTATATTCTTTCAAAGTCATTATGTATGATCCTATTCTGCACGGAAAGGATTTCAGAACAAATAGAGGAGCATGGTTAACAATCCGGAGAAGTCGTCCAAAGTTCAATGAGTATTAGACAATTAGCTTAGCAAGCATTACATGTATGTATCCACTTATGGTGTTTTATGCTTCCTTTTTATGTTCTCAACCCAACGCTACTCTGTACACATGTTTAAAGGCTATTTTAATTGCAGGAACAATGCCTCCGAAGAAATATTCCACCAGGAAATCCCCAAGAGTGCCAAAGCTGCAAGAACCAGAAGCAGGAGAGGGCTCCTCCCCAACAGTTGGAAGACAATTAGAATTTTCCCCCAAATCGATGCCTTTCATTAAGACAGCTACCAAGAAGGCCTTCTTCCAACCCCCGACCTTCAGAGACACAAAGTCAAACATTGGGGCCAAAACAACATTCCCTCGCTGGGAAGAATTGTTTAAGAAAACCAAAAAAGAAGAAACCCTCGAGTATACCCCGCACAATGATCATGATACAAGGAAGCTAGATGATGATGTCCTCCCAAACATCTGTAGGGATTATCTACACATGGTGGCAAGACGAAATCCAGTGTTTCCTTGCATTGAGCTCCTAAATTGGATCATTGACCACACCGATGCACATAAATGTTTGATTAATGATGATAATGGTGGATGCATTGGGGTTTTCTTACCATTGGAGGTTTAGAGTTACTACAAGCTCAGGGAGTCAGAAGAAAAAATGCGCACTGATTTCATTTTGAGTTTTTATGCATAACACGATACCAGCAAAATCATGGCGTAGTGGTGGAGGGAAAAAAAAATTCACAAACCGGATTGCCGACTGGTACCCAACGACCAATCTAAGAGAACCATACATATACTTGATGGCTCTTCTTTTCAGGTTGCATGGGGAGAAATATTGCTCCTAGTTTTTAGAGGCTTGGATGCCCCTGGCTTATACGGTGGCCATTTTAGGCACGGATTTCAATTGGGGTGCCAACATCTCCAAACAACTGAGTACCTGCATAAGACAAGCCCAGACACCAAAGAGGGGGAAACCACCTCCTTCTACATGGCCTTGTATCTGTTAGACATCATTTGCGCCAGGAATGTTTTCTCTGGAATGAACTTGAACTAACACTCCTCAGAGCTCCTGGTCCATGTATACTTCAACATCTTATGGGATAACAGGTAAAAAAAAATCCTATTCTCTCATCTGTGACCAGTTTATTGCATGCATCTATTTTTTGTTGTTCAAGAAAGAGTGCCCTAGGCTGTTGGAAGAAGCAAAAAAGGTGATATCAAAAGTGGGTCACTGGTATCTAAATGAGCGCGAAACCTACATCATGGTTTTCAGAACCACAGGGGAACCCCATTTGTTACCCATATATGTTCCTGACCGACTAATATTAGGGGAAATTTGATACCATACCATCCTGCAAGGATACAATGCCACTTTAGTAAAAGACAAGAAGCATGCCTTCATTCCATATGGGTTTCATATTGGCTTCTACATGGTCAAAGATACCACGGATGCTAAGCAAGAAGGGCTAAGTCAACTAGAATTCTGGTTCCAAATTGGTCGATTTCGTAAACACGATCCCAAGGGCCTAGTCCAACAACACTCATCGCAGGTATCATCCTGTTGGAATTATTCCCATGATCGATTTGAAGATGAAATTTTCATCGAAAACACTCAATATTGGAGTGAAGTGGTGTCAAGGAGGTATGATCCTCGAACAACCAGGTTCAAAGATATAAGTTGGGAAGAGCAAGCAACGTCTTTGGAGCAGACACCTCAAGAAATTATCAGGGCCTGGGAAGGAACTATGGCATTCGAATCGAGAGAAGAAATAAACGATCCCCAAGAGGGCATCGAGATGACGAGAGTTTATCAGGAATCCCCAGTACAAATCAGGGATTTCCCTGAAGTTCAATCTGCACAAGGGATGGGTGAAATTTTGTACCAACAAAGCCAGCTGCTAATGAAATGGATGTAGGATGATCCGTACCTTATCATAACACCCGCGCTTCCAACTGGTACCCGAGAAAGAATCTTGATGGATTTGAGCGGCTTCGATTTCATAGACCTCGGGAACACCAATGGGTTAGGAAACACTGGATCCACAACATCGCCGGTCAATTCCCCCGTGGATAGGACAAATCAAATAGAGACAGGTCAGGTGTCGATAGAAACATGAGCGCCTAATCCCCTTAGCAAACTTATACATATATATAGCGATGAAGAAAGTCTGGAACCATCTCATGACTCCCCTGTGCGTGTACAAGAGGAAAAATGTCCCAAGAAATTTTCCTCCCCCGAGCCCAAAGTTCAAGACAAGGAGGTTTCACAAAAGGAAACAGAAGCTGAAAGCGGCCTCGACACAAAAGAACCCAATGAATCAGAAACCAAAGCGGATCCGAATGATGAGCCCGAACCAGAGGAGATAAAGAAAGGATACCCACAAAAGGAAATCAACAGTTCTATGGTCGATGAGCAAATAAGTAACGAGTCTATACCCAACACCTCCATTTTTCCCAATACTCAAATCCCCAACGAGGGACAAGTAGAAGTCGGACCCACAAGGCACATCGAGGAACTTTGAGAGCCCAATCTTGAACAAATATACACCATCGATAGTTTTGGAGGCAAGCTAACATGGGGTGTTCAACAGATACCAGATCTAGTAGAAGAGGTAGCAGATAACTATGCGATATCCTACGATCAAAAGAGAAAGGCCATTTTTCAAAGGAATGCAAAGAAAAGAAGGATCTCGTTGGATCACTCCATCTTAGTGACTATAGAGGAGAACTTGATCAACACAGCAGACTCCCAGACATCTGAACTGATCGGCGTAGGAAAATCCCTCTCATATGCCACCTTGGACAGAGCCAGGAGGGATGAAAAGGAACTAGATGCCGACCTAAAGGATCTCGAGCACTTGCGCCATCTTGTTGAATACTAAAAAGGCGCCACACATAATGTTGTGTATCTGATAGGTGAGTTTGTAGGAGTTTAAATTGAATTCAAGAAGGAAAGACACCTATTAACCGAAAACATAGCTGAGTTCCAAGAGGACACTCTCATGGCACTCACAACATGCAAGGACATGGAGTGATGGTATGAAAGGGCACAGGAAGTGGTAGAAAGACTCGAGTACATTCAGGCAGTCCAACAAGGTTGAGATAAGGAAAAACATGGCATTTAGATGATAGGAAAAAGTATTCTTAATCGCATGAAGTGATCAACTGAGTAGTAGTAAAATATGTCTTAGGACCCACATCAAGAGATCCAAGAACAATGGACCAGGTGCAAGAATCACTAGGATAAAATTAACAAAATAATGAAGGATGCCAGACTCCCCGAGTTCGACACCCCTGATAATTTCATCGACCTAAGCAACATGGTCAAGATGCATGCCAAACAAGATGCTCTATGGATCGAAGAGTCTGCAAAGATAGTCGATGCGAGGCTAGGGAAAGTGCAAAAATTCACAGAACATCTGATCAGAGCCCGAACCATGCTACAACAATTGAACTCCAGTTTAGTAAAGTATCAAGCGCATGCACTGGACATGAGGGGAATAAATGCGGCCCCAATGGAACAACACAGATTTCCATGGGCCCAAACTTGTGAAGAACTATTTGTTAGCTGGACTGAATACAAGAGAAGTCACCCTTTCCAATAAGTATCTCGGGACGACTGTTAAAGAAGCTGTTAGAATATAACACCATGTGGCAATTTTTGTTTTGTTTAAACTACACTTAGCCATTAGTTTCAGTCAAAAAATTATATTATAAATAAAGACACTGGCCAATTATCAAGAGGTCAATGGTTGTTGTAAGACTCTTTTTTTTTGGTTGTAAAGAATTATTTTGAGACTGCTATGAATTGAGAAGTCCTTCTAGACCAAAGACAAGCTATTTTCATCAGATGCATGTGATTGGACTTGGAGAAGAAATACTTTATTTCTTCCTATCCTGTTTCATAAATGATGAAGTAATGAGTAAGAGCAATTAATTATGTTGTCAAGTTATCTCGTGCATTGTCTTTATGTTCTTTTCTTTAATGATGAAGATAAATCATTGTGTCATTATGTGATGCATGGCTATGGTAGATGAATTATTTTTCTTGCCATTATCTTATTACATATGTGCTTTCTTTCTGATAGTTAGTTTCTCAGACAGTAATTGGATGCTCACATGGTTAATGTATTAGTACTAGGCCTGTGGTATAGAGTGATTGTCTGCATGTTGAGCAGTGGGTTATCCCAAGATTAGCCTTTTCCCCAATAGTTAAAACTTAATATTGTTGTTTTTCAAGTTGGTTTATACTGGCTTTCATCTCTCATATCAGCCCCACCCAAGAGAAAATACAGAAGAAAACAGTCCTAACTTAAGGAAGAGCCTTCACAAAAAAACACAAAAGCCCATCGATAAATTGGCAGGATCGCAAGATCCGGAGAACCATTCCATTTTAAATGTTGCAGAGTCTAATTGGGCCTCGATGGTGGGTTTGGTTCCTACTATTGAGTCAAGGGATTTAGGACCCATCAACATAATTGGCGCTAGAAGGAGGGCCTGAGAATGAATGGATGAATATATATTTTATCTATCATTTCAAACAGCTTATAGATTCCTAACAACCCACATGCATGGCTAGTACTTCACAAGACAACCCACACACATTGAGTATTCCCAAAATAGATAAGTCACCCTAGCCCGAGGAAGAACCTTTTCACCCTGAAATACCTTACGCCCTTCCTCACGAGGAAGTGAATCAATTCAAGAGAATCACTAGAGCCTACGCCTGACAGATCAGTGCGTTGTTCTTATCTCCCATCCTCCCTCGAAGAAAACAACAAAGCAGACCAATGGTTATCACTCCTGATGAGGTTTTCGTACACTCCGTAGAAGACTTAATAGATTTCTCAATTATCGAAATCCAAGAACCTCTCGATCTGATAGCTGAAATGCCAGCCGATGACGTCTCCGAGCCAAATGACTTTTCGAAAGAAGAAGAGTTCGACTCGGATTCCAAATATATGTTGGATAATAATAACCATGAGGAAGAGAGAGAAATCTCACTTTAGAACAACCATCCCTGGTTAGCCGGAGACACCGTGGCCATCCCTGGACGAATACATAATCTTCCCCGACATCCGGAGAAGCTGCTTCCTAAGTACGACCTCAAAACTTCAGGTTTACCTGAAGATCATATCAAGAAGTTCATACTCACGATCAAACTTATGAACATTCAACATGAAGACGTAGTTTGCAAACTCTTCCCCTACATGTTTGAAAATTCAGCTTCTACGTGGTATTTCAATTTGCCAGTAGGATCTATAACCAACTGGACCAAGTTCCAGAAATATTTTCTAGATAAATTTGAAGAGGAAACTACTACAGGAGCCCTGATGGATGAGTTGTTCACAGCCACCATGAGTCTAAAAAAGAGGGTCAAAGATTTCAATCAGAGATTCACGACCATCTTAAACAAATTCCAGCCCGTGGAAAAACTAACTCAAGAGTTTCAAATCAAGGTTTATGACAATGCGCTCCAAACATCTATTTCTATGTTTGTAAAAAGAGCCGCTAAGAAAACCCTAGCGAAAATTTTTGAGGAGGCCAAGACAATAGAATTCCATATGAAAGGATGTAAAGAGGGCCAGGTCTCTTTAGTGAAAAAATAAATCCAACCCCCTCCCAGGAGAGGAGTCCTTCTGACTAGACCTCCAGTAAAACCAGTTGAACAAACTCCCGAAAAAGGTAATGGTGATATAGAATATCTACAACGCATGGTTAAGAAATTATCAAACAAAATCATAGACATGAAGAGAAATGTAGGGGAGGGAAACCAAGGCCAAAGGACCTATAAGCCTTTCTTTAAAAGAAACCCTCCTTTCAAAGCAATTGAACCTCCCCCCTTCTAACTTAAATATCGATCTAGGGAATGTCGTGTCTGATTATTTCTGTACTTATCATCAGGAAAACCACTCCAAAAGAGACTTCCATCAATGGGTACATGCCATGAATTTGATGGCCAATCGGTTTCTAGACGAAGTCTCCCTGACTAAACAACCAAGCAGTTCAGTTATGAATATTGCTGACCAGGAAGAATTCGACCCACCACGAGATACAACCATGTTGATATGGGATCATGACTTGATCATGCCTTCCAACGATCTGTTTGAGTCTTGAGACCAACCCATGGAAGTTATAGTGATACAGACACGCAGTAAGGGCCCGCTCGACTCCAAAGATACTGACGCCACCCGAGCCTTGCAAAGTAAGTTAACTTCTGACCACCTGAAAACATATTTCGCTCTCGGTAAAAAGACTATAAGCATTCATACCTAGGAATCGCCCAAACTAGATTACAACATGGTCGAATATTTGAAGAATCTAAAGGCCAACATTCCAGTTATGGATATATGTAGGATCCCTCAGCAGAAAGAATTTCTGTTACAGGCCTTGAACTCTGCGGAAAACTCGACGACGAGAAATGGCCCCGAAAGAAGTTTGACTTACATAGAGCCGATGGGAAAACCAACAGTGAATACCTGTTTGGGAAATAGAAAGGAAAAACATTTTTTCCCCTCATTCCTCCTAACGTTTGAAATCTTCAATAGAAACCTCCAAAACTATTTGGTAGATTCTGGAGCATCCTCCAACGTCATGCCCTTGTTTGTTTGCAAGAAATTGAATGTCGTTCCTCTCAAGACTGATAAACATGTCATACAATTAGACAGGACCTAGGTCAAGGTCATAGGATAACTCAAATACGTGATGATCAGAATATCGACACACC